>JAJOZX010003283.1:165000-257500 GCA_023014485.1 Bathynomus jamesi | reverse complement strand
TAAATGATAGTCAAACACCGAGACTAGTCTCCTCGCATCCATATACTATTGTCCACAAGTTTGTATCATCAATATTATTTACTTTATAAATTAAATCTCCGTACTGTATATGCCGATGGTAGAGTCCTTTCGACTCCAGTATTATTTGTAGATATAAGGTTTATTAATCAAAGAAGTTGACAGTCAATGGTGCTTTGAATTCAGAGATTCCCTATCGTAGAATTTGTATACGTAAAGGCTTTGGAAGCGGATGTTCATTGCCTCTGCGACTCAATTTTTATAACCAAAGTTCTTCTCATTTAAAAACTTTAATAACATAAGAATTTTTTTTTTTAACCTTTTTATAATGATGATGATCATGTTTATCCGTTTTGAGCCCATATATGCAAGTTGCCCATAATTTTCTTTTTTTTTAACTTAAGCTACAAAAATTACTGTGTACAAATATAATACGTATGTATATACTTATATATAATATATATTGTGAATATTGTTGATAGTGCGGATATAGCTTATTTAAATCCTTACCTTTATAGGCCTATACCGGTCTCGTTCACGAAACTTTTCTTGCCGTCATTAAAATAGATCTCTCTGTACTTAATAATAATCTCTCCAACTCCAATTATTACTACGCATACTTTGAACTCGTATGTATAAAAATGTGCCTTCGTATTTGATTATAGAAAATTGTTATTTTTAAATAGTTTTTATACAAGTAGACTGTTATGCCAAATTTTTTTTTTATATAGTTGAGATTTTATTACCAAAAAAAAAAAAATATCGATCTTCAATTTTGCAAATTTTCAACTATTTTCGCAAATCTTTCACAAAAATTCATTTTGTGTAAAAAAAAATTTTTTTTTCCTTCATTCAAGTTTTTTTTTTTTTTTTTTTTTCAATTGAATGGTTTCTTTCTTTTGAAAAATCCTTTTCATTACATACAATTTCACTTATTTTTATCTTTTTTATTAAGGTTACCCTTTAAATATTTTCTTTGATCACACGTATTCGACTAATTTTATGTATGTTAGGTTTATTGCGTTACCTGATTTTCGGGTCCAATCTAGTCTCTACTTTGGTTCTCTCTTCGGAGAAACTAAGGTAAAACCAATCTTTTTTTGTAGTAAAATAGAAAAACCCCTTAATTCTTGGCTCACTTAATGAAGAATACTATTTCTATCTACGAACTGATGGATCAAGTGTATTATATGTATATATACACTTGTAATATATATATATATATATATATATATATTATATATATATATATATATAATGGACGTTCTTTAGTTTCAGCTCTGTATATTTATTTTGTAGTTCAATTAGACGAAGTTAGATCAACTTACGTCTGATGTCGATGAAGAATTTCTGTTAGAGTAGTTGGTGCACTTGAGGGCATTGTATTTGCATGAAGGGGAACAGGCATTTGCAAAGTTTGGACGAGCAGTCTTTGCCACAACTGCACCGAACTTCGCCCGAAGAACTCCTGTTCATCCCCTTGCCCTCCTCACCTTTGAATGACCTCTTCGAAACTTCATCCTCCTCCTCCTCCTGACACTTCTTTCCCCTGGAAGTGATTTGTCTGATCCTTATATATATATATATATATATATATATATATATTACACAGTACGCGCCTAGTTCAGTGTACAATTATTTTTATAATTCTGGTAGTACTATTATTATTATTATTATTTAGGATTCTTTTTATATATATATTTTAATTAATTATTTTTACGTAAATGCGCACCTTATTATAATTAGTTTGTGAGGAATTTCAGTTTTTTAGCATTTGATTCGATTTGAAAAAGTAATTAGCATTCCAAACTCTGTTAAGAAGTGTTTTTCTCCATGACAAACGTTTAAATGAAATAGTTTGCGTCAAAAAATTGTTCTTTATGGATGTCATTTTTTTTTTTTTTTTTTTTTTTCTCCAGAGGTCCTAGTTAATAATGAAAATAAAGATTAAACCCCCCAACTCTCTTCCATTCAACCACAATTTTCCCATATTGAATAATGTACGGTACAAAACTAAAGTGATCTGGAAAAAATATAACATTTTGTCTGCGGGTGATCACGTACATTCGTAACGTAAGCAAGTACAGGGTGGCCCGAAAGGTACCTACCAAGTTTAACCCTTTGAGGACCACGGGACATATTTGTCCCAATGGAAATAATAATAAATTGTACAATGACGCAACGTTTCTACAAATACATCTACATGTTTATACAGGTATCGTTTAGTTGTCGGGAAAATTAACCCAAAAATGGGTCATTTAAGTGACTATAGTTACTAATATCTAATTGTAAATAACAAAACTTAAAAGTTTAAGTTCAAAGAAACGTATACTGGTCGTCAAAGGTTAAGCCTTTATTTCACCAAAACTATTGAGAGTACAAAGATAGTTCAAACGCCATTCAAATCAGCATCTCAAGCCATTTATATGACAGTGTTCGATGTGCTGTTCCTCCACTTCGACGATTTTTCGCAACCTCCCCAAAATTCGATACCACACTGTGGAGAACCTCTGTCAGAATGTCGATGATTTCAGCTCCTCCAAAGTCTTTGGGTTGCTCTGGTATACTCTATCTTTGAGGTATCCCCACAAAAAGTCACACGGGTTGAGATCAGGCGAATAGGCAGGCCAATCACTGCCGCTTCCGATAGTCCAAACTGATGTTAAACAAATGGCGTGAGTAGTAGAGTAGTATAGTGTGAGAAAATTTTCATCGAATTCTATTCATTGTTTCGGAGAAAATGTAAGTTAATGTTGGTAGGTACCTTTTTGGCCACCCTGTAGTTACGCCTGAGACGTTACTGAAGCGTTGACAGTTTACTCACTAAATCGCGTTACAAAGCAGTTTATGTACATTTCTGGAAAAACGTTCGCCTACGATCGTAAAATTTCTAGAGCAAAAAAAATGACTAACTGGTAACCTGCGATTATATTTAGATATTTTATTATTTTTGGTCACTAATAAAATTTCAAAAATAAAACCGTTGTTGATTTTTGGGGGGGGGGGGGGGGGAGTTGAACGAGTAGTTATGAAACTATATATCCGAGTGATCCGAGACTTATTGAGAGTTAGATTACATTAGTTTGGGTTGTTAGAGTGTCGATGTTATGATCTTGTCAATCCGATGGGTATACGTTCAAAAGATATACACAGATCAACCTGCTCTCCCCCGCCACCCCACAAAAGGATTTTGATGATTTTGCGTATCAATCACCATACTGTAGAGCTTTCTACCATCCAATTCTACATTTGTATGGACAGTTTGTAAGTACAGTAAACCTCGTCCAATGGTTAGTAAATCCGCGTTGGACAAACTTAATACCTTGTGTGATAAATGGGGATACGTGAACGCAGCCGCGTAAAGTCTTCCATTAATACTTAGATACGTAGATTTTTTATTCACACACAAATGAATTTCCCGACCTATATTATATATGAAATAAGAACATAATAAAATCATAAACATAATGATATTTACATATGACAAATAAAAATATATTAAATGAAAATAGCACGCATCTTTTCTTCACTTTCGGATGGTGCGTATGGTAGACTCATTCACGTGATACTCGCGGACAAGTGATATGCTCAAACCACCACGCAAGTTATCTAGAATCTTTATATTTTCGGCTAATGTAGGAGAAAACACTAGAGCGCGCATGGCACGCGTACAGTACTACTGTATTAGAGCGTGTTTGGTGGACCGTGTATATCAAGTTTTCCGTTTTCGACAAATAATTGTTCGCATTTATTTTTCTGTGTATAAGCAAATTCGCGCTGGGCAAACACGCGTTGGACGAGGGTTTACTGTATTTCCAAAGGTTTTTCCCTTGATTGGCAAGTAAAAAATGACAAGAAATATTTATGGAAAGTTACCCTTGAACAATAGGAGTACAGCGTGTGCTATATTTTACATATCTTTCCTAGGTATGTTAACACGCGGGAAAAGTTGTATCATTGAATAACTTATTAATAATAAAATAAATACATTGATTTTACAATGCCACAAATAATTTGAAGCTGGACTATTTATTTTATTTAATTTGGCCCTTAAGCTTTAGGCTTTATTATCATGACAATGCAATATACATAGATTCCCTAATTTTCATATTTTGGGCAGACTATATTTAGGCATTGACTTCGTATATCAAAAGGGAAGTGTTCTAATAGACTTTAAATTTAATGAAGTTCTTATACTACAAACTACTATCGTAATTTCTGCAGCAGTGAGAAAAATTTAAATTTCAAATTCTAGACAATAATTTTTGTCACCGACTTTCTTAAGCAAGAGTATGGAGCGTCTTCTAACCACAAAGAATTAAGAATCCTCGACACAGAAAGGAATTCTATTCAATAATTTAAGTACTTTCGAGTATATGAAACTTCATAACTAAAGGACTCGGAAAGGGTCCTTCATTTCTGGAAAGGACAAAGAAACGTGAATGTAGAAATTTCTCTCACTCCGTGGTGCCACCTCGAGTCGCCTGTAAAGCTGTTGTACTCCCTCCCCCCCGCCCCTGTTCCTTGCAACTCTCTCTCTCTCCAAAAATATTTTGTAGAAACAAACAAAAACAAATTTTGTAAAATGCATGGCATGGATTACGCGAGGTGGAGTTGCGTTTCTGCCGTCACGATTTCTTTTTTCTCTTCTTTCTCTTGGGTTGCTGGATGCACGTGACGGGTGAGGGCGTGGTGTAGAAAATCTGACTTCTGATTTCTGCTCTTAATTCTTGTTTCCACCCCTTTCCTGTAGAAGCATTTCATCACTGCCGGCGTGATGGTTTTGCGCGTACATGGGTGTAGACGAAGCATCGGGTAATTGTAATTGATTGTAATTAATTAAATTTTTTAAGTAATTGTTGTGTAATTGTAATTGACTAACTAAAAATGTAATTGCGCCTCGGCGGTGTAGTGGTTAACATCGCTGATAGAGTCCACCTGCCCCGGGTTCGAAACCCGGTGACGACAAGCGGCGCGCAGTGAACCTAGCTGTTCATCCTTCCACACAATGAAAATTGGTTGGTAGATAAATGGGTACCCTGGGTAGCTTAGTGGTTAAGGAGCTGGGCTGTTGATCGGGAGGTCGTGAGATCGACTCCGGGCGAGAACTTTGTAATTTCCGACCGGCCGTGATGGGGCGTGGTTCGGACTCCACAGTTAAACTGTAGGTCTAAAGTGGAGTGACAAGGTTGACCTTCGTCATAATAAACAATTCAGGCGGAAACAAAACCTTGGTAAACCAAGGTTGATCAAGGTTAATTGACTAACTAAAAATGTAATTGTAACTGTAATTGAAATCAATTACATTCACAATGAGAAGGAACCCATTGAACATTGAACAATTCACCTGATATTACATTGACTGCTAATTGTGATTTAAATACGTGTTTATATAGAATAATAGTCACACTATGGGTAATTGGGTATGGAAATAAAAAGTTAAGGTTGTAAATTAATGATAAACTTCTTTCCTTTCCTACATATTCGGTGTTTCTACGAAAAGTAATTGTAATTAAATTAATTACGTTTCAATGTAATTGTAATCAATTACATTTGCCAACTGCAGTAAATGTAATTGAGAATATGTAAAATAATTGTAACCAATTATTTTTTAACTAATTGCCCCAATACCTGGTGTAGACATGGAGTTTCACCTTTACTTCTCTTTTAATCCTTTTGGGGCCAACCTGAAGTGGGTCTTGGGTTCTTTGTTGGATCAATACCTTGGTAAATAGAGCTGTAAATATTTTGCATAAAATCAAAACCATATGTTTGCGGTTTTTGTGACGATACTAAGTAGTTGATGTACGATCGGCACAAGTATATTATTGGTTAGTTTATACAGCGGTGCTATCTAGTGTGTGTGTGTGTGTGTGTGTGTGTTGTGTGCGCGCGCGCGCGCGCAGCGTAACTGTAGAGCTAGCTTATATATTTTCTTCTCTCCTGTAAAATTTCCTTGGCTACTTTTCCAGGGTGAAGATATTCTTTTCAACCTTTTTCCGTACCCGCCTCTGGCGGCGAGGGAGCCGAGGGTGGGGAGAGAGCCTTATGCTTTCCTATTCAGTTTTCTACTACTGCTAGAATAATTAAAAAATGCACTAGTTTAATAACGAGAACTTCCCCGAGTGGACCGAAAGGTCTTGGAAGCTTCCTTTTGTCCTTGTAACTCCTCGTAACTCTCTGCGCAAGATGATGAAATGAACTTCATGAGATCATAAACTGTTATATATTCCACATGATGATGATGATACCTTCTGATGATCTTGTTAAAGGTCCTCTGTCTACTGACGCGACTTCCCGTAATCGGTTCCTTTGTGATCCTTCAGGAAGTCTAATATAAGAGATAAGCGATTCTGAAAATGCGCGCAAATGTAGAAGGACGCGCTTATGCATACCTACGCGTGAATTATTGAAAGCAAAATAAATTCTCTTAATATACAGATTACCCGTTCAGTATATTAAATGTACAGTATGCCATTAACAAAATTACAGTTTAATCAACAAAAACTGCGGAAATAATCTCGCTTTTAGATTATATTTATTAATTAAGATCGACTTAGGTTAGGTGGGTGTAGATGAAATTTCAGGTCGACAACAAAATGGCTATAGATTCATTGCTCAATGAAGATTATTTCTTATTAAATAAAAGTTATACAACTCCATTTCATCATCATCATCATCATCATTCCCATAAAGATTTCGTGGTCGAACGGATAACGTAACTTCCCCTTCTGAGGAAATGTTCGTGGAGCAAATGCATAAAACTGAGAATGTTTTATACTAGAAAACAATCACATTAAATTTGTAACAAATGTAAAAATACGAAGGTATTACTATTACTACTGGTATTACTATTACTACTACTACTACTATTACTACTACTACTACTTAATAATAATAACTGCAAAGTCTAACCGACTTTTTTCCCTCAGCAATAATTCTACTTTAATCGTTAAACCCGCCAAGGTAACCTATAGTATTGGTATGTGGCCCGAGTAGTTAATCTAAAGGTTCTGGGTTTGAATCCCGGCTCCTCGAACTACAGATTTTAGCTTCTCTGGCTCTTCCTTGGAGGGGCAGTAGTTCAGATTCCACGTAAAGCTGTAAGTCCACTCCGTTATATTATTATTAATTGGGATCTTTTAAACTATTTCCCGCAAGCTTCAGAGAGGGGGACATAGTTTAAAAGGTCAATATTAGGGGAGAGATAATTTAACAGGTTTTACTTATCTTGTTTACATAATAGAATTAAGATATGTATATAAGATACCGTACATATCTTGAAAATTCTATTATATTCTATCATATTTCCGGTTTATAGAGAACCATTATTTACATAGGATAAAATTTTAATGCCCGGTTAGGTCAACTGTACGCCCTTGACGATTGGTTAGATTTAGTCGTGATATTTTTGCTAGTTTTAACGAAAATATCACGACTAAACCTAACAATCGTCAAGGGCGTACAGTTGATCTAACCGGGCATTCAATTAACCTAACCGGGCATTCAGTTATTTTTGCTACCCTTCGTGCGGTAGCAAAAATATCCCGCGTTTTAACGAAAATATCACTACTTAACCTAACCAATCGTCAAGGGCGTGCAGTTGACTTAATCGGGCATTCAATAATTTTACCGTAGGTTTCGATATACATTAGGGTGGCCATTTAAAAAGGAGGACACTGCGTATGTGGCGTACGTTAACATTATATATATATATATATATATATATATATATATATATGTATGTTAACGTACGGCCACATACGCAGTGTCCTCCTTTTGGAAATGGCCACCCTAAGGACAGAGTGCTCAAAAAAGCGGACTGTCCGCCTAAAGCCGGACGTCTGGCCACCCTAATATATACCCGGTTAGGTCAACTGTACGCTCTTGACGATTGGTTAGGTTTAGTCGTGATATTTCGTTCAAACTAACGAAAATATCACGACTAAACCTAACCAATCGTAAAGGGCGTACAGTTGACCTAACCGGGCATTCAAATTTTATCCTATGTAAATAATGGTTCTTTATTTATTATATGTTTGCAATAAATAATAAATTTGTTGTTATTGTTTTCTTATCTTATTTTGGTTAATTTGCAGAGTTTAAACTTTGGGGGGAATATAGTTGAAAAGATCAACATTGGGGTGGTGATTGTTGAAAAGAGGATGCTACTATAGCGTGATTCCTACCTCGATTCGGCGGTCTACCTTTTAATTATAGCTTCTTACCTTGTTTACTAATTGCTTGTTTACATTCCAATGTCCATCGCCCTTGACGATTGGTTAGATTTAGTCTTGATATTTTCGTTAGTTTTAACGAAAATATCGTGACTAAACCTAACCAATCGTAGGTAGACCACATACTATAGTAGCACCGAAACTATTTTTTAAATAAATAAAATTGAATAATAAATAGCATTTTATATTTATTATATTTTCATTTATACCTTGGATAGGAATCACACTCTACAGTACTGTAGTTTCGAACCAAAACGGGTAGGAATCACCCTATAGTATCGAAGTCACCGGTAGGAATCACGCTATAGTAGCACCAAAAGAGTATGTTGGGGAAGTGGGGGGAATAGTTTAAAAGATCCATTAATTGTTACAAAATGTCAATATGTAAAGTATTTTCGAGCCTCTTATCACAAATTCAAATCTGTAAAAATTCCAAATGTAATTTACAGATACCTTTAAACATTTTCAGACCAAATCGTAGTTTAAATCTCTGGGATGAATATAAAAAAAAATATAGGATTATACAAATATACGATTTTTTTTTTCAAGAAAAATTATATAAATGTAATTAACTATAAAATTTTGTATATACTGATACTAAAATATTACGTTAGTACTTCATATACGGTATACGAGTGAGAAATTACCCGTGACTCGATAGCTTCGTGAGTTAGATAAGAATGGAGTGGTCATGAAGTTAAAAAAAAAGGTATCTGATATGTAAATTTTATCATTTTCTGCATCCGTTTGTATGGCAAATGCTTTGATGTCGACTTGTATAGCAGCTGTGAAGTACATTTATTGGTGTACAAATGTTTTCTTAAGTGTTTTAAAGAAGCATTTTAAGATTTAATTTTAATACAGCTTCACCTGGTAGTTCAGAACCCCGCATTGGGCAAGATATTGATTACATCATGGCAGTTGTAATGGACGCGTTCTCTGATTGGTTCGTTAAGCGTGACGTCATCACAGGTGCTCTGACTTCCTCGTGAAAAGAAAAGTTCGATTATTGTGATCGATTCTAAGCTTAATTTTATTTCGAAATCTTTATTTATTTATTTATTAACGTTTCGGTAATAGGCTTAGCCATCTTCACTTAATAAATTCAGAAAGTTACTAGTAAATATTTTATGATCTCTGCTACTAAAGAATCACCAAACGCAAACCTTATTATATATATAATAATGGTCCTCCGAGATAACTTTTACGGAATACACAGACCTAATATGCATGGAACAAGGAACTCTTCCAGAATAATGAAATCCACTGTACATTCCGAATAAGTAAATGGCAAATACTAAAGTTTTCTTTTTCATAATGGAACCCCCACCGTTGGGAATGGGTCACTACTCACTAGCAAAGAGGCCCCAAACTATGGCTTGGAACAGAGTCTAGGCTTAAAAATAACGTAGACAATTACGTTAAGAACCTCAAATATATGCAAGAAACTAGTTGCATTTACGTCGGATTGAATTCACATCAAAGAAAAAGGGTAACTATTGTATTTTTAGCCAAAAATCCGAAACTTAAACCTCAATCGGCGACTTTGAGCGTCCACTTTCAAGGCACTTAACATGTCTGTATACTGTGAGACAACTCAAAATGGTCCCCTGATATAACTTTAAGGAATACACAGACCTAATGCGCATGGAACAAGGAACTCTTCTGGGATAATTAAATCCACTATAGTCCGAACAAGTAATGCAAATGATATTTGCCATTTCCATTGCCATAGTCGAAATGAGTAATGATAAATAACATTTGCCATTTACCATTACTTACATTAGGTCTGTATATTCCATATATATATATATATATATATATATATATATATATATATATATATATGTCTGTCTCTCTCCAACCCCAAATATTTTTCTCTGTGGTGATTTTAATTTCCCATTCATGAAATATAAAAGGATAGGAAAAAATATATGTATACACAGGACAAGGGGGCACACGAGAAGACCAGGAGCAGGTAAAAATGCTACTAGCTTTAGCTGATGAATTATGTTAATGCAAGAAATAACAAAAACACAAGAAAAAACAACTGCCTAGATTTGGTATTCACAAACAACAGTAATCTAATTGATAATGTAGAAATATCCCCAACTATGATATCAGACCACAATATCATTGAAATAACAACTAATATAAAGGCAACACGAAAGGAAAGAACACGCACAACAGAAAGAAGCAAATTCGAAATTTTTAATTTTCACTCCAAAGCTATAAACTGGGAAGATGTGACATCCAACATGGAAGTAATAGATTGGAAAACCATTTTCGAGGCCAAGACAACAGAAGAGATGCTAATGACGTTAGAGGAGAAGACGTTAGAAATTGTGGAAAAACATGTCCCAAAGATACAATAAAGAGGAAAGAGAAGCAGGTTCGAAAGACAAAAGAGGCATTGTTCCGAAAGAGAAAAAGAGTGACTGCAAAAATTAAGTAATTGTAAAGATAACAAATCAGAAAAATATTAAATGATAAACTACAAAGTATCGATGTCGTCATACAGGAACAAATCGAGAAGCATACAGAAAAAGAAGATGACGACGCTATAGAAGCGATAAAGGCTAACTCAAAGTACTTTTATAATTTCGCAAAAAGAAAGTCGAAAAACCAAGCGACTATCGGACTTTTAAAAAATGAGAACAGTGATTTATCTGATGATCTAACAGAAGTATCTGAAATATTAAAAGCTCAGTATGAATCATCTTTCAGTATCCCCAAAACTGACAAATTGATATGCGATAGAAACGCGTTCTTTGAAGAAGAACCACAAGGGGAAAGTATAACGGATTTCGACTTTACGACGGATGATATTACACAAGCTATAGGGAAACTAAAAACACACTCAGCGGCAGGACCGGATAAATGGAATGCCACACTGATCAAAACTGCAAGAATGCAATCGCTGAGCCCCTAATGGATATGGAGACGATCATTAGACACGGAGAAATACCGGGCATCCTGAAGAGCGCGAACATAGTCCCAATATATAAAGGAGGAGATCGATCGAGGCCAAAAACTATAGGCCAGTGTCGCTTACATCTCATCTCACTAAAATATTTGAAAGAATAGTTAGACAGAAAATCTATGACTTTTTTGAAACTCAGAAAAAATTCAATGATAACCAACACGGGTTTCGATCAGGAAGATCATGCCTATCACAACTAATGGAACACTACAACAACATTATTGATTCACTTGAAAGTAATGAAAACTATACACAGACTTTGCTAAAGCGTTCGACAAGTGTGACCACGGAATCATAATACATAAACTGAAATATATGGGAATAACAGGAAAAGTAGGGAAATGGATATATAATTTCCTTAGTGAGCGGAGGCAAGTCGTTACAGTACAAGGAGTATCTTCATCAGAATCAGAGGTCCTCAGCTCGGTACCACAAGGAACAGTATTAGCTCCACTACTCTTCATAATCATGCTAACTGACATAGATGAGGACGTTACCAGAGACAGCACAGTAACACCTTTGCGGATGACACAAAGATCAGTAGAAAAATAAGAAACCCAGAAGACATAGGATCTCTACAAACCGACATAAACAAATCTACAAGTGGACTGAAGACAACAATATGAAGTTTAACACCGAGAAATTTCAGCTATTACGGTACGGAAAAAGAGAAGACCTAAAGTCCAAGGAATATTATACCCGAAATGGACAGGAAATTCAGAGAAATTCCAGAGCAAAAGATTTAAGGGTTGTAATGACAGATGATGCGAAATTTGAAACACAAAATAAGATAGCGGTAAACAGAGCAAAGAGAATAACGGGTCAGATATTGAGAACCTTTAAACGAAGGGATAGGAATGTAATGATTCCTCTACTGAAAACCCTGAATACCCAAATTGGAATACTGCTCGGTCCTAACATCCCCATATAAAAAGAAGACATTAGACAGCTGGAGGGGATCCAAAGAAGCTTCACAGCCAAGATCAATGGGTGCAAAGAACTAAATTACTGGGAAAGGTTACGAGAAATAGACCTATATTCACTGGAAAGGAGAGAGAGATACACCATTATTTACACTTGGAAAATAATGGAGAAACTAGTCCTAATCTTACTCTGAATCCCATAACTCCCCAAACAACGGTGGAAAGTAGAAGCGTAGACTGTGTCGTATTCCCAAATTGAAGGCGAGACAGGGAACATCTTAACCTGAAAGAAAATAGTTTTGTAGTGAGAGGACCAAAACTGTTTAATCAGCTGCCCAAAGACCTAAGAAACACGAAGGGAGTTGCAGTGGAAATCTTCAAAAGAAGACTAGACGCCTGGCTCAGAACAATCCCCGATGAGCCGGGCGTACCTGGCTATGTGAGGTGGAGAGCGCAAGAATCCAACTCACTACTGCACCAGGCCAACTCAGAGGAGGGGCAACAAGCTTGACCTTCGCGAAATGAGAAATCATCGCGCGGAACCTTTGTAAGGTTGTAAAGTAAGGTAAGGTTGTCTGTCTGTCTGTCTGTACGCGCGTGTTGAAAAACGTATTAATTTTATTCATGATTACAATATAGTTGAAAGTTTATTTTTTAAATATGCCCCTTCGGACCAACCATAACACGATATGTTCCTCTTATACGTTATTCAAACCTTTAAATATTAAGTTCTGGAAGGAAGTTGACAGAGGAACAGCGACGGAAAATGAAGTCGATTCTTAAATTCGGATTTAATTCTTACTCGTACAACTTTTTGTCTTTCCTTATCAATGCGAGTAAGAGAAGGTTTGGGACTAGTATCATTATGTTTCATGGACTGCTCTCGATTTTCCTACAAAATTGCAAATAAGGGCAGTCGATGACCCTGATTTTGTTTCTGCAATCGGTTTTTTTGAGAAACCTAACCTAACCTAACCTAGAAAAATGTATACTAGAAAAATGTATTTTTGACTAAAAAAGTGCATAACTTAACATGTTAGTACATTATCATTTGTATAATTTAGGTCTCGGGGGTACGGGGGCGGAGCCCCCGTAAAGATCACGCATCACGAATTGATCGGTATAGGGTTCACTTTGTGATGCGTGATCTTTACCCCGAGACCTAAATTATACAAATGATAATGTACTAACATGTTAAGTTACACTTTTTAGTCAAAAATACATTTTTCTAGGTTAGGTTAGGTTTCTCAAAAAACGATTGCAGAAACAAAATCAGGGTCATCGACTGCCCTTGTTTGCAACTTTGTAGGAAAATCGAGAGCAGTCCATGAACATACTAGGTCCGAAGGTTTATTTATTTTTTTTAACTTTTCGAAGGGTAAACATTTAATGGTGACACGATACTACACAATGCTTGTCTCATTATACAGGGAAATATGCGATAAGGCATCCCATTTTCTTTTTATAACAGCATCATGTAACAACCAAGATAATAAATTATTATTTTGTGCACGTAACCACGGCAATAGTGTGTTCTCTCTCTCTCTCTCTCTCTCTCTCTCTCTCTCTCTCTCTCTCTCTCTCTCTCTCTCTCTCTCTCTCCTCTCTCTCTCTCTCTCTCTCATATATATACTCGTATATTGTTTTATGGAATAAGTAAATGGTTGTTTTCTAACTAATCATCACCCTTTAACAGATGATGAATTCAGTTAGTAATTTTAATCTATTTCACTTTTACGCAGAGAAAAAAAACCACATACGTTAAATTTGTGCTAGTCAATGCACTACCCATTTAATATTTGTTAACAGAGATATAAGTATGGTGAACTGTTAACAGAGTTATAAGTATAGTTAATGAAGTTATATAACTATGTTCTATAAACTAAACATTTGAATTCGTTGCAACAGGCAAATAGTTATATCCACGCATTGCGTGGTTGTTGTTACGATGTTTTCCTACGTCGTGTAATACGTATAAACTAGTAAATACGAACGTTCATTATACCTTTTAATTAAGGATCTATATATTATACATTACTTGAATAAAGCTAAAACACATTTTCTAATGAGGTTTTTCGCTTTGAACAAAGAAATTTCCCTCACGGAATTAAACACAAAAGGTGTCTTTCAAGACCTCATTTCACAACTTTTTGTCTTTTTTTAGTCAGACGAGGTAAGGAAATAGTTTTTTTTTGTATGTTTCTTTCCGGTCAGCATTGTATAGTGAACCCCCTATAAAAAGGGTGCTGGCAATGCACCCCTAAAAATGGATTTGAAGATATTCTTCTTCTTTTTCGAATGAAAACAAACGAATAAAGGGAGTTGGTCGAAAACCTGCTGGCAGGACTGAAGGCGGCGAACGAAAGGCCTCACTGGGGTAAAAGGAAGAAGAAGAGAGAGAGAGAGAGAGAGAGAGAGAGAGAGAGAGAGAGAGAGAGAGAGAGAGAGAGAGAGAGAGAGAGAGAGAGAGAGAGAGCTTCATATGAAATAAAAAGAAAGAAAGGGTTGAGTGCATAAAACTCAGTTGGAATGTCTTCCAAGACGATTGGCGTTAATAGCTCTTTACAATAGACTCTTTTTAGAGCTTTTTTTTTTCCCCCGTTTCCGGCGGAGGAAGATGATGCAGGTGAGGAGGACGTAAATAGCGTGAGGAGAGTGCGAAGTCTTTGTCCTCAAAAGGAGAAAAGAAGATAAAGCGAAGAAGACGGAATGAAGATTCGGCGATACAGGTGGTGCATTTCCGATAGTCCGCCGCGCATTAACGGATGTTCGGATCTGCGTTTCTCGTTCCTCCCGAGAGAGAGAGAGAGAGAGAACCTCAAAGACCTTACGGACCACTCGGGAAGATGCCTGTTATTAAACTAGTGCATTTTTTAATTATTCTTGCAGTAGCGGGTACCGGAAAAGGTTGAAGAAAATACAGGGTGTTCAAAAAGAAACGTAACCCATTGGAGACTAGCCTAACCTAACCCTTTTCATTAAGTACAAGCCCACCTGATTTCTTTTAATTTTTTTTTAAACACTATTCAAATCACCCTCATACACTGGAAAGGCTACAGGTCAACATTCAGCATACAGTAAACGGCATATCAAGAGAGACATTAAAACAAGTGTTCGATAACATGATTCGCCGTGTACACTTATGTGAAAATTATAATGGCCAACACATTCGCCGTTTTTTTTTTACTAATAAACATGCATTCTCCAATCGGTTGCGTTTCTTTTTGAACACCCTGTACCTTGACCCTGGAAAAGTAACCAAGACTAGCGCAACAATTACGTTATGCATACATAGAAATCGTACACTGTAGAGCATAGTTGTATAAACTAACCTAATGATATATTTGTTAATCGTATATCAACTACTTGATATCGTCACAAAAACCTCGAACATACGTTTGATTTTATACAAAATATTTACGGCTCTATTTACCAAGGTATCGGGCCAATGAAGACCCCATGGCCCACCCCAGGCTAGCCTCAAAAGGATTAAGCAATTCTCCATGTCTATACCCGTACGCGCAGAACCATCACACCAGCAAGGTGATAAAATGCTTCTACAGGGAGGGATTGAAACAGGAATTGAGAAACGAAATCAGATTTTCCACACCATGCCCTTACCCTTCATATACACCCAGCCACCCAAGGAAGAGAAAAAAAATCGTGACGGCAGAAACGCAACTTTACCTCACCTAATCCGAGTCATGCAATTTTTTTTAGGTTTTGTTCATTAGGAAATTAAGTATTTCTACAAAATACTTAGCCCTATCTAGTCTACTAACAAGGAAGGCAAGTGTGCGAGCGTGTTTTCCGTAATTTGATGTCTGTAATATGTATATCTGTCAATTTCTTTAATGTCGCCGTTTCAACATGGGTCTCCCGCCGAAAAAGGTGTTTATGCGGCAAGTGATATACTGAGTCGTTCATACTTCGCCGTGTTGTGCACCACGAGAATAAAGAAAATCTCTTTCCGACAAAGAATATCAGTGGGAGGTCCCCGTATCTATCCTCGTGTACTTGTGTAAGCGTTTCGTAGGTGATCACCCGTTGTTGCTGCAGTGAATTCAAGTCTCTCCCACTCAAATATGTTTATGAGGCAAGCGGTCAGAATACGAGTTGCTCAATGTTGGGCACAGTGCAAACAGAGACATCTTTCTAAACCGGAGGGAGTATTAAGTGTAGGAGTAAATGTTTAAACAAACTCCCGCAGGGTTACGTTATAATACTATTTTCAAAAAAATCGATTCTTAAATTATATTATATGTGAAGAATCTTAAACCCTAAGTGTATTAAAAACTTTGTCTAGCATATTTTTAAACATATTTACACTTTGACTTGAAACAACCTCCAAGAAAAGTTAGTTCCAGATATTAACTATTTTATAGGAGAAGAAATTATTGCAGATGGAGGTACTAAATACTTTTAGTTCCAATTTAAAACCATTATTTCTTGTCGGACTGGTATTAAATTAGAATAATTTCCTGTAGTCTACCCTCTCTATTCCATTGAGCATCTTGAAAACTTGAATAAGCTGACCGCGCAACCTTCTGGTCTCTGATGTAAACAGATTTAAGCGTTTGTAGTTTTGAAGTCTCACTGAAGGGATAAATTTTGCGGCCTTTCTTTGTACCTTTACAACCTTCTATATCCTTCCTAAGGGATGGAGACCAAAACTGTATACAATACTCGAGTTGAAGTCTAACTAGTGAATTATAAAGGGACATTACAATCTCCTTATTTCTAAATTGGAACGGTCTTTTAATATAACCTAGTATTTTTAAAGACCCTTTTTTCAATTTTTGTACAGCGTTTCGGCGGTTTGAGATCATTATTAATATAAACTCCCAAGTCTTTCTCTAGATCAGTCTCAGTTAAGTTCCTTCCCAACAGAGAGTAATCGGTTTTGGGTTCTTGTAACGTATGTGCATTACTTTACATTTGTCCAAGTTCAGTGCCATTCGCCCCGCCTAGCAAGATCATTTTGAAACGTTCTTACGCCCTCCTCATTACTTACGCTATTTCCTGATTTGATATCGTCTGCAAATTTAGAAAATGTACTTTGGAGCCAACGACTATATCGTTAATATAGACGCTAAGAAGGACTCAGAACGAAACACTGTGGAACTCCACTGGCAGGGGTGTAAAAAGTACTAAAATATGTTACTCAAGTACAAGTACTTTATCAAAAAGTTACTGAAGTACAAGTAAAAGTATCCATCCTGAAATTTAATTAAGTTAGAGTAAAAAAGTATCTACTGAATAAAGTACTCGAGTAACGAAAGTAAAAAGTACTCACGTACAGTTCTCGCAAACCATACCGGTACATTTATGTTGTGGGCCATGAGGTCTTTAAACAAAACTCTGTATGTAAAAGATTTACCAAACTACATAAATTACCAGTGATGTAAAATGTGTCTTTCTTTTAGGTCTCTACAACACATTTGTGACTTGGCAAGGCGCTAGCCTGCTGATGCACGTGATTGGCTCATTAAAATACTGCGCGCAACTTGAAAATATAAATACTTTTTAAAAAGTAGATACTAGAAAAAGTTACTTCAAGTATGGTACTTAAATAAAATTATTTCGTTACCTTTACATCCCTGCCCACTGGTGACGGGCAGGGCCGGCGAGACCTGGCACGAGCCCCGGGGGAAGGATTGGTATATGGGACCCCCCCCCTATTTACTCAGTATTTTATTATGAATGTTTTTTTGTGTACATAACAAGGAAACTAATTATATGGGTTAATATTCGTTTTAATGCTTTGTTCGTTTTCGATAGAAGGAGACATTCTATGACAATTTAACATATAAATTCGTATTCAGGACACCTTGAAACCTCAAGGAAACTGATAAAAATCAAGGAAATGTAATAATTATTTTTTATGGAAAAAAAAAAATTTTGACGTAAAAAGCAGCCATTATAGGCCATTGACCGAGTATTTAGCTCTTAACGCTGTTAAAATTTTAACGAACGTCGCCCTCTCCAGTTTTATGGGGAGACATCTCGTGGCAAAATTAGGAAACATAGGTCAAAACAACCAATTAAAACTGGTTTTTGTTTCACGTGACCTTATCCGACCAATCAGAGACGTACATTTTGAATCTCTGATAATGCATACTCATTTTCTCAGTCTCGTTTTCATTATGATTTGCGAAGGTTGTGATTTGGATTACTATCAATTAATACAAGATATTTATAAGAAAGAAGCCGGTGCTGAAGCTTTCTTTACGAGTCACTGTGTTTTACCTAGTCGTGTTATTTGTCCGCAGTGTGGTCGTGAGTGTAATTATAGAGAAGTTGCTGATCAATATTATTGCACAAGATTGACTAGGGACGAGCGCGAAATTGCGAAAAAACGCGGGTTAGGTTGGGTTAGGTCAGTTTAGGTCAGTTTAGGTTAGGTTAGGTCTGAACCAAAACACATTTTTCTGGTGTTTTTTGGTGTGATTTGCTCAAATCTGAACTTCGTTTCTTTGAGAAATGATCCGTTTTTGAGAAATTTTCAATTTTAAAATTTCTCAAAAACGGCTCATTTCCAAAGAAACGAAGTTCAGATTTGAACAAATCACACACAAAACACCAGAAAAATGTGTTTTGGTTCAGAAAGGAGGAAAAGCACTAAAACGAATAATTACCATTATATGTCCAAGTCACTATTCAAAACATACAGTATGATAATCTCTATAAAATGTATGTTTATTAATTATATTTCCTCTGTTATTTAATCGATTGCTTTATTAATATTTTTAGATTTTATCCCCCCCTCTTTCCGGGCCCCGGGGATTTAACCCGGCTTCCCCGCCCTCTCGGCGGCCCTGGTGACGGGGGCCCACTCCGAAGCCACTCCATTTATTACCACTCTATTTTCTGTCTTAACCATGTCTTCAATCCAGTTTAAAAAACGAGCCCGGTAATTCCTAGTCATCTAACTTTAGTCATCAATATCGAGAGGAACTTTGTCAAAGGTTGGAGTATATTTAATTATGTATTTAAATACTTTCGAAAAGTCTTTAGTATTTGTAAATACCTGTTTTTAAATACATTTTTAAAATACTTTTTTGTGAACTGTTCAATTTTGCGAGGATGTACAGTACTAACCACCCACTATTTAACTGGTACCACAGAACACAGTGAAACATTTTTCAAGGTGCTTGTGCTTCCAGAAAGTTCCAGGTTCAGCAGGCTGGAACTTTCTGGAAGCGCCTTGAAAAATGGAACTTCCAGCCTGCTCTAGTGGCGATTGTCATAGACTCTCAGCTGCAATGCGGCAGCCGGGAAGTCTATCCTGAGGCATCGTCATATGTGGTTGTGTGAAGTTCAGCGCTAACTGTGCAATTAGCCTTAACCTATTGATCATATTAGACGAGGACAACATTTGTAACATGACTGCAGTGATTTTATGTGTTTTTTGAAAAGTATCTAAATCGTATTTGAAATGTATTTAAATACATTTTAGGAGTAATGTATTTAGTATTTAAATACTTTCTGAAAACCTGAATTTTATTTAGTATTTAATTACTTTTATTTCCAAGTAATGTATTTATTATTTAAATACATCTAAAGTATTTACTGCCCATGTCTGTATACTGTATATATATATTGCCCTAGTTCTGTCGTATAAAATATACATATGAAAAAATTCTAGTAGGTTTGTTAGACAAGATCTATACCGCCTGAATCTATATTGACTATTAAAAATTAAATTGTGTGAATCAAAGTGATACACGATACATTCTGTAATAATGGATTCGAACAGCTTGCCAACAATTGACGTTAAACTGATCGGGCGGTAATTACAAGGATTTTGTCTATCACCCTTTTCAAAGACCGGTGTTACATTTACTAATTTGCAATCGGTTGGAACTTTCCCTTATTTGAATGATTGTTTGAATATGGTTACTAAATCAACAACAACAATGTGGCTAACCTCTTTTAATACCCTTGGAAGAAATAACTCAGGACCGGGTGATTTGTACGTATTCATCTTGTCAATTAGTTGCTGTACCTCATCTCTCGTAAAACTTATGGCCTCTATGCGATGGTCACTGTCATACGTAATCAGGGGATTTGGTACTTCACTTAAGTCTTCTTCCGTGAAGACTATAACGAAGAACTCCTTCAACGTATTAGCTATAGCATCACTGAATTTCAGTACGCGGTTTCTATCTTTTGGGGGACCTACAGAATTTGTAATTGGCTTTGTGGTGTTAACATGGGTAAAAAAAAAAACTCTTTAGGGTTAATTTTACAGAGTGAGGCAACTCTAGCTTCTTCATCACGTTAAGCTCATCTAATTAAGGATTTAACCCTCCGACGTACAGTAGGTTTATGTAATTTTCTGAATTAGTCAGGTTGGAATGTGAGAAGTAGTTTGTAGGCTCTATTTCTTTCCGTAATAGCATTGCTAATTTCATTGTTAAACCATTTCGGTGTCTTTGTTGACAAGGAGGGAAGTATTTTAGTGGATATTTTAGTGTCCTGTAATATTCTAAATTGATCCCTATATGAGCAACAGGTGTCACTGACATCCTCACTTATCAAGAGTGTCTAATCCAAACTTTTCTGCCGTCTTTTCTCGAGAACTAATTGGATCAAATTGTGATCGCTGTCACTCAAAATTTCACCAATAGTCAGGTTAGAGATTAGGTCATCTTCGATCGTAAATATGAATCTAGTTTACTATTACCAGTAGTAGAACCGTCAACCCATTGACTTAATAAATTATCATCTGCAAATTTCAATAATCTTGAACCTTCAGCAACAGCTGTTTTGTTTTCCGAATTTATAGTGTCCCAGTTAAAAATCACCAAAAATTACACCAATCTTATTATTCATTAATCTGCTTAGGGGACATTCAAAAATTAAGTAACACTTTTTCCACCAAAATTTATACCCCAACTCCCCCTTAACACTGTTACACCTATCTACCCCTCCCCCCCCCGTCACATTGCCCTATAAAATGTTATTTTCAATAAATTGTTACTTCTCTTTCACCAAAAACTTGTTCCTCATCACTGCATGATAATAATTTGTTACTCTCACCTATATTATATACAAGACACGTGCTGAAATTACATATCTTGTCATTTCCCAATTTTATGTATTTGTGGTGATGAAGTGTGATGTAACACTTGAGGTGACACCCCCTACCCCCATGTAACACACTGTAACACCTGGTCTATTACCCCCACCCCCTTCTGCGTTACAAAATTTTTGAATGGCCCCTTAATTGATTATAAAAGTTTATATCCTTATCAACGGGGTAGTGAGGTGGCCTGTATGCTAGAAATAGATGCACTATTTGTTCAAATTTAGGTTAATTCCCACCATTTCATGAGCAGAAACAATATTACTATTTACTGGGTGCAGGAAGTTACAAACATATAAAAGTACTGTACTCCGCTACCTTCCCTTCCATTCCTATATTTGTGAAACATTTTGTAACCTACCATTTCAAATTCTCCTACAAAGTTCCTTGATTCAGAATGAATCCGGGATTCAATTATTCCTATGATGTCCTATGGCCTCGTGTAGGCCCATTGACCCACTGAGTCAGGAAGTTCTCATCAGCAAAGTCAACTAGCCTCCTCCCTTCGGCATCAGCAGTCCTGTCTTCCCACTTTATGCCGCAACAGTTGAAGTCTCCTAAAACTACACACACCCTGTCCCGAGCAGGCTACGGAGTTCGGTGTATAGGGCTGTATCGTCCTCGAGGAGGAGATGCGGAGGTCTGTACACAAAGATTAACCTACAGTTCGTCCCTCCCACGTTCAGGTCGACGCCAAGCAGCTCCCGTTCCGATCGGAACTGGCACTGAACCGGGCTCAACGTGTCCCTGACGTATATTAGTACCCCTCCCCGCTCCCCACGGGTGCGGTCTTTGTGAAACATTCCATACCCGGGAATCTCGAACTCCCCAACGTAGTCCCTACGATCAGTATGAATCCAGGACTCGGTGATAGCAATGATATCCTGGTATTCTGATGCTAAGAGCGCCCGTAGCTCGCAAAACTTATTCCTTATCGGCCTAGCATTAAAAAGCAATGCACGGAGGGAGCCTTCCCTATTCTGACCGCCCCCTAGCACGACCCGTTTCCCGAACAGCCAGGGCTGTCGGGAGTTGAAGAGCCTCTCACCAACTAGGGGGCAACTTCCGCAGGAGCCTCAGCCCCCTCCAACGGAGAAGGAGGATCACCCACTTGTACATGGACGCACCCTTCAGTTGAAGGTACATCCGCCAGCGGCTCAACATCATCTCTCCCAGGTGGGGGGGCCGTCATCAATCACCAGGCTTGACCTCACCATACGGTATAGGTGTCGGTCAAGCAGCGCGCCTAGCACACCTTTACCCTTGTTATTGAGGTGGACGCCATCCCTCTGATAAAGGGTCCATCTACCCGAAAACGCGTCGTAGGGGTCAACAAACCTCACGCTCAGTGGGACGCACAAGTCTTGCACCCTCTCGTTGATGCCAATGACCTTAGTGAGCGCGTGGTCACTGGCATTCATCCGCGGTAAAATACCCATCAACATTACCCTGTCTGTCTTAAGTTTCAGATCATCCGCTAAAGACATGATCTCGGTGATGATCCCTTCGGTCGAACCTACCCTACCGCCTTTGAGGAACAGGTCGTTGTCACCAGCGTGGACAACGATCGCAGTCCTCCGACTAGCCACGCGCGGCTTCTCTAGCTCCTTCCTTAAGTTCGCCGTTTCTCGCCCGGGTAGGCACCTTATCTTCCTTCTGTCCCGGTTTGCAGAAGCGAAGTACTTCTCCTGGCCCTTGATCTGCGAGTCCCCAATCAAAATGGTGTCTTCCTCCTTCGCGCACAGGAGAGAGAGAGAGAGAGTTACAAGGAAAAGAAGTACCTCAAAAGGCCTTGCAGCCCATACCGAGGAGGTACCAATGGCAACGGGTGCCAGGGAAAACTTTTTACACACTCAAATAGTGTGCAAAATTTGGTCTAACCTTTTCTTGAAATGATCCACAGAGGAACTGTTCACAACTTCTGAAGTAAACTGTTCCGCGTCACAGATCTTATACATAAAATAATTCCCACACACACTAGTCCTAAACCGTTTCAAATCCAACTTCCAACCATTGTTGCGAGTTGGGTTATCATTTAAACTAAACATGCTTCTAAAATCGACATCATTGAACCCGCGTAAGAGCTTGAAAACCTCGATCAGTTGTCCGCGCAGCCTCTGTGTTTCCAGCGAAAACAAGTTCAGGGCGCGTAACCGTCGATTGTAGCCCATATGCCTAACGGAAGGGATTAACTTTGTGGCCCTCGCCTGCACTCGCTCCAGCCTCTCAATATCTTTCCTGAGGGTGGGCGACCAGAACTGCACAGCATATTCCAGGTGCGGCCGAACAAGGGAATTGTACAGAGAGAGCACAATCTCATTGTTCCGAAACTGAAATTGCCTCCTGATATAACCCAATAGTTTCTGGGCTTTCTTTTCCACCTCTACGCACTGTTTCGTAAACTTAAGGTCGCTGCTAATTAGCACACCCAAGTCCTTTTCTAAATCAGTCACCTCGATATGACTCCCCAACATCGAGTAGTCCGACTTGGGATTGGCGTAGCCAATGTGCATCACTTTGCATTTACCCAAGTTAAACGGCATTTGCCATTTTTCGGACCACTCTCCTATCCTACCTAGGTCCGCACGCAGTTCCTCGATCGCTTCGGGCGTCCCAACATTGGCCCCAAGCTTGGTGTCATCAGCGAATTTGGCGATCCGACTGACGATGCCACCGTCGATATCATTTATGTAAATGATAAACAACAGCGGCCCCAAAACGGAACCCTGAGGAACCCCACTAGTGACCGAGGCCCATCCCGAACTAGCACCTTTAATTACAACCCTCTGCCGCCTATTCCTCAGCCAGTTTTCAATCCACCTACCTATTTCCCCACCGATACCCAGCGCGCGCACTTTCGCCATTAGCCGGCGGTGAGGTACCTTATCAAAGGCTTTCTGAAAGTCGAGATAAAGTATATCAATCGCCATACTCTTATCATACTCACCCAACATGACGTGGAAAAACTCGAGGAAGTTGGTGAGACACGACCTATGCCGTCTAAACCCTTGTTGGGAGTCCCCAAGCAGCTTGTAGGAATCCAAATAGTCAACGATCCTATCCGCTATTATCCCCTCTAATAATAATTATTTACCTACAACTGAAGTGAGACTAATGGGACGATAGTTCCCTGGACTTTCGTGATCTCCTTTCTTAAAGATAGGGGTCACGTTGGCTTCCCTCCAGTCACCAGGCACCTGGCCCGTCTCCAACGATTTGTTTAAGACTGTAGCCAGGTGGAGAGCCACCTGGTCGCGCACCTCCCGCAACACTCTGTGGAGAAACTGGTCTGGCCCAGGAGCCTTAAACGCGCTGTTTGCCTATTCTATCGGCAACGACTGTCGCGGTACATCGAACACTATCCAGGCCAGCACCTTCGTGCCTCACGCCTGGCTCGGGGATGATGCGGGTGTCCTCCCTGGTGGACACTCCCGCAAAGTACTCATTAAGCACAGTGGCAATGTCCGCGTCGGAGGTCCGCAGAACGCCGCTTCCGTCCTTTAACGGTCCTATCATGCTTCTAATGGGCTTTCTACTATTAACATAACTGAAGAATTCCTTAGGGTTCCCCTTGCAGAGGCTTGCCACCCGTAGTTCTTCGTTACGTTTCGCTAGCCTAACCTTCGCCTTCACTTCCCTACACAGGCGGACATACGCTTCAGTGTTCTCGTGGGAACGATTGGCCTTCGCCCTCCTATACGCTACTTTCCTATTTCGGATAGCCGAAGCGATGTCACGATTGAACCACTTAGGCTGCGTTGAAGCAGGGGTGACCGGTTTTGAGGGTATGGCAGCAGACTGCAGCACCATAAACTCGTCCCAGAATGCACTCCACACTCCCTCAACATCGCCGCCAACCTCTAACCCCATCTCTCCTACGCTATCCCTGAGGCTAACAAAGTTCGCCCGCCGGAGATCGAGCTTACTGCCTCCCGAGTTACTATGCTTCACCCGAGGGACGCACACACGGAACCTAATAAGACCGTGATCACTCCGGCCCAATGATTCGTCAACGGTGAGGCCAGTGACGAGGTTGTCTTCGGTCGTGAATACTAAGTCTAGAACGCTTTCGCCTCGTGTAGGCTCGTTGACCCACTGAGTGAGGAAGTTCTCATCAGCAAAGTCAACTAGCCTCCTCCCTTCAGCATCGGCAGTCCTGTTTTCCCACTTTATGCCGCGACAGTTGAAGTCTCCTAAAACTACACACACCCTATCCCCTAGCAGGCTACTGAGTTCGGTGTACAAGGCTATATCCTCCTCGAGGAGGAGATGCGGAGGTCTGTACACCAAGATTAACCTATAGTTTATCCCTCCCACGTTCAGATCGACGCCAAGCAGCTCCCGTTCCGACCGGAACTGGCAGTCAACCGGACTCAACGTGTCTCTGACGTATATTAGTACCCTACCACCCTCACCACGGGTGCGGTCTTTGCGAAACATTCTATACCCGGGAATTTCAAACTCCCCAACGTAGTCCCTACGATCAGTATGAATCCAGGACTCGGTGATAGCAACGATATCCTGGTATTCTGATGCTAAGAGCGCCCGTAGCTCGCAAAACTTGTTCCTGATCGACCTAGCATTAAAAAGCATTGCACGGAGGGAGCCTCCCCTATTCTGACCGCCCCCTAGCACGACCCGTTTCCCGAACAGCCAGGGCTGTCGGGAGTTGAAGAGCCCCTCACTAATGAGGGGACAATCTCCGCAGGAGCCTGAGCCCCCTCCAACGTGGAAGGAGAGTCACTACCTGCTGGGGGAGGGGGACTAACTGCTGGGGGAGGGGGACTAACTGTTGGGAGAGAGAGAGAGAGAGAG
Source organism: Bathynomus jamesi (assembly GCA_023014485.1). Taxonomy (NCBI): domain Eukaryota; kingdom Metazoa; phylum Arthropoda; class Malacostraca; order Isopoda; family Cirolanidae; genus Bathynomus; species Bathynomus jamesi. The sequence goes on along the minus strand of JAJOZX010003283.1, from coordinate 231,433 downwards.
AGAGAGAGAGAGAGAGAGAGGTGTGGACTGGCCCCGGCGGTCCACCGGCCCGTGGGCCCTTTCCGTTGGGGGGCCTAAATTTGTTCGACGTATTACTATATAAGACCTCAGGGGTGTTCACAGGGGTCAAAAAGAGTGCCAACACGGCAACGTACGTTGGCGACAAAACGGCATTAAAAATTTTCAACTTTTTTTAATACTAGTAAAATAATTGATATTTAAATTGTTTAGGATTATTAACTTTAGTTTATTCGTTGATAAATTATGTCCGTTTAAATGAATTTTTATTTAAATAAATTTATTATAATATATTTATTTTATTTGTTGAAAATTAATTAAATAAATATGTTAAAAATCGCTATGTTGCCAAACGCATTTCTGAGATTTCTAGTATAACCAATCAGCACTCTAAGACACTCTTTTTGGCGCGAAAAATAAAATTAAGTAAATAAAATAAATATTTTTTAAGCGGGGTTGCATTTGTGCTGGCGCGCCGATTTTTTGCTCTTGGTCTTTATAACGTGAGTAATTTACTGAATTTTTATTTAAGTAATTGTTAATTTTTTATATTTTTTAAGCTTTACACACATAAATATCTTAAGAGGTGAATAAAAGCCAGCAGGGCCCAGCCAGTTCAGCCTAGATCCCAAGAACCTGCATACCCAAACCTACAATCCACACCCCCAATAATTTCCTCATATACCTTTTTTCTAAACGCCTTTGAAAACGTTATTCAGTGATATTGTGCGCTATATACACATATATATTATTATTAATTATCAGAGGCGTAACTAAAAGAAGAAAGGCCTGTGGCCTACTGTTGATAATAGTTTAAGTAAGTGACAGTTTAGTTTGAGATTGAAAAAAGTCTCTTTCTACTTCAACGTTTTCTATGATTTTCATGAGTAACTCATATTGTAATGAACAGATATATATATATATATATATATATATATATATATATAGGAAAAGAAAAATGATTCCAAGGCCTTTCGCGTATTCAGAAGTACACCTCGTCATTCCCTGACTGCGTATTAATTAGATTTGATTTTGGTTGAGTTCAAAATTATATTCAAAACTCGCGGGGATTTACAGGTCATGACAAAATGGCTAGATTTTTAAAACATCCATAAACACTTTTTTAGGGGCCCTTTCAGTGACACCTGGCCGGTGGAAATTTTTGAGCCAGTCCGCGCCTGGTTACAAGGAAAAGAAGGTACTTCAAAAAGCCTTGCGGCCCATACCGAGGTGGGACCAATGGCAACGGGTGCCAGGGAAAAATTCCTACACCGTCAAATAGTGTGCAAGATTCGGTCTAGCCTTTTCTTGAACTGATCCAGAAGAACTGTTCACAACTTCTGAAGGTAACCTGTTCCACGTGTCACAGATCTTATACGTAAAATAATTCCCACACACACTAGTCCTAAACCGTTTCAAATCCAACTTCCAACCGTTGTTGCGAGTTGGGTTATCATTTAAACTAAACATGCTTCTAAAATCGACATTGTTGAACCCGCGTAAGAACTTGAAAACATCGATGAGTTGACCGCGCAGCCTCCGAGTTTCCAGCGAAAACAAATTCAGGGCGCGTAAGCGTCGATTGTAGCCCATATGCCTAACGGAAAGGATTAACTTTGTGGCCCTCGCCTGGACTCGCTCCAGCCTCTCAATATCTATCCTGAGGGTGGGCGACCAGAACTGCACAGCATACTCCAGGTACGGCCGAACCAGAGAATTGTACAGAGAGAGCACAATTTCTTTGTTCCGAAATCGAAATTGCCTCCTGATATAACCCAACAGCTTCTGGGCTTTCTTTTCCACCTCTACGCACTGTTTGGTAAAATTAAGGTCGCTGCTAATTAGCACACCCAAGTCCTTTTCCAAATCAGTCGCCTCGATATTACTCCCCAACATCGAGTAGTCTGACATGGGATTGGCGTAGCCAATGTGCAGAGAGAGAGAGAGGGAGAGGGAGCGGGAGAGGGAGAGAATTTTGCTCCTTTTTCCCATATGGAAAGCACAACGCGCAGAAAGTTCATTCGGATGAAAATTTTATGATAATACGTATGTGCAATATTATGAGTATCTTGAAGACACGAAATGGACATCCTTATCTATACCTCATTCTGACCACACCTATAAGCACTCAATCTGAAGCACACACACACATGCAATATGTGCATCTCCGCATAAGGGAGGTACTGGCTTGTTTAAATGTATAATTCTCAATTAAAAACTAATTGATCTTGCCTAACTTCAGTACCATGGAACCGAGTAAGATGTAATAAGTAGTCCGGACGTAATAACTGTGGGTTCGAAGTGTGTTTTTTGTCTTAAGTCTCTACATAGTGAGGTACAAGACAATCTAATCTAACTCTAATTAGGACTAACATTTTATTTCCAACAATAAAAATAACTAGATTTCTTATATAAATTTCTTAGTGTTCCGAGGTACCGAAAGTGCAACCTCACAAAAAATATCCCACTACATCTCCGAATTATCACATACTCAACCTCATTTATGCCCAGTTGCCTACAAACACACACCACCAAATGAGAACAAGAAGTAATCATAGGCTGACCATATTTCCTTGAGACAAAAACGGGACATTGGGATGGCAAAAAAGGGACGGGGGTTATGTAATATTCTGTATTCATGAAAAAGTAAGTACATAAACCGGGACAAAATTGACATTTTTATTAAAACGACGGGACGGCCAGGAAATATTAAAAAAACGGTACTGTCCCGTTCAAAACGGTACGTATGGTCAGCCTAAGTAATCATAAATCGATTTATTGTTGCTCCCTTACAGTAAATCGAGAACTAAAATCGGTGGTTCCCGTTGTGAAATCAAAGAGGGACAAAATACTAAAAATAAATATTGGTAAATTAGTTCCATAATTATAGATTAACAATACTTAAAAAGTAGTAAATAAAGTACTCTCCTAATCGGTCTCATCCAAACACAAATTGGGGTAGAGAAAACCTCGTTGCTTTCAATGCCTCAAAAACTCAGTTCCTTCGTTTGTCTACTTGTCACAATCTTCTACACGACTATCTCCTTATTTTCAACAATACACAACTCAATCCTTTCCCTTCTCTCTTAACATTCTTGGCATTTCCTTTTCTCGTGATTTTTCCTGGAAATATGACGTATACTCTTTCTAAAAGAGCTTCTAAGAGTTTAGGTGTGCTGTACCCGTACCGCCTTCGCAGTTTCTTCACCCCGACTCAGTTGCTCTCTCTGTACAAGAAGGGTGTTATCCGCCCCTGTATGGAGTACGCTTCTCATGTGTGGGATGGCTCAACTCATACAGCTATACTTGACCGGGTGAAATCAAAGGCTTTTTCGTCTCATCAATTCCCCCCCTCTTACTGATTGTCTTCAATCCTCTCTCTCTCTCTCTCTCTCTCTCTTATAACGGTTATAACGGACACTGCTCTTCTGAACTCTCTAAATGCATGCCTCCTCCTTTAAGGAGAGCATGAAGTACCAGACTTTCTACACATTCTCATTCCTTTTCTGTCACATTTTCTAACGTAAGGGTTGAATGGTATTTTTAATCTCTCATTTACTCAACCGGTCAACTCTAGAACAATCCTCCTCAATCCATTCCCCCCCCCCCCGTCTATGACCTCCAATCTTTCAAGCGCACAATGTCCAGGCATCTCGAAATCCTTGGACCTTGAATTTGGCTCTCTTCTTCCTCTATGGTAGGGGCGGTTTTACGGGCATTCGTCCTTGGCCCCTCCTTCCTGCATAAAATATACATATATATATTATACTAGGGCCACTCAATATATTTTGCCCCACCCTTTTCCCTTAGCTAAATAATGGGCCATGGGCCTGAAATGTCTTTTGGGGCGTAAGTTTGAACTTTCTGCGCTTCATATAACGGGATTTTTCCAGCTTGAACCTCCCCTCCTTGTATAAAACCGCTTTTAAACGCCCTTGTATAAAACCGATGGTTAACGCAGTTTCGAAAATGGCATCTGACAGTGATGTGCGTCGTAAACAGAGAGCTGTTATCGAGTTCTTAACTGTAGAGAAGGAAACAGTCGGAAATATTCACAAACGTCTACAAAACGTTTACAGAGATGCTGCTGTTGATCGAAGCACAGTTGGACACTGGTCTAAACGTGCGAGATCATCGGAGAGAGGGAGAGCCACGCAGCGGTCGCCCGGCACCGGCTGACATCTCACATCAGCGCGTCACATACAAGGAGCTATCACTGGAGCTAGGAATTAGTGAAAGAAGTGTGAATACGATAATTCAGCAACTGGGATACTCAAAAGTGTGTTCACGGTTTGTTCCTCACGAACTGACTGACAAGATCACAAAGCCCAAAGAAGAGAAATTGCTTCTGAGTCGTTGGTTCGATACGAGACAGAAAGGGATGACTTCCTTTCACGAATTGTGACTGGGGATAAGACTTGGGTACACCGCTGTGAACCTGAAACAAAGTGCCAATCCATGGAGTGGCATCACGCAGACACCCCACGCAAGAAAAAGTTTAAAATGGCTCCTTCTGCAGGAAAGGTTATGGCCACCATCTTCTGGGACATGAAAGGGGTGATTCTGGTCGACATTATGAAGAAAGGACAAACAATCAATTCGGAGGCATATATTACTACCATACAGAGACTCCAGCGACGTATAAAGCGAGTTCGACCGGAGAGAAAACTGGAAGACGTCCTTCTTTTGCACGATAACGCAAGACCACACAACAGTTTGCAAACAAGAGAGGCCATCACAAAAATGCTCTTGACTGTGTTATCCCACCCTCCATACAGCCCGGAATCTGGCACCTTCAAACTTCCATTTGTTTGGGCCTATGAAGGATGCTATTCGTGGAAGAAAGTTTCAGAGTGACGATGAAGTTGTTGAGAAGGTTAAGAGGTGGCTCCAGCGGAACCCAGCGGACTTTTACCAGCAAGGGATCTACAGATCTACAGAAGCTAAGGCTAACAAAGACCCTAAGCTCCACTCTAAGGTTAGCCCGAGAAAAAGGAAAGAGTAGGAGGTTAAGAGAAGAGAAGAGAATAAGGGGTTAAGTAAGAAGGAACACCTATCACTCGTGGGTTAACATTCATTCAGAAAAAGAGAAAAAAAGACTCACCATCATCATCCGCCGGCTACTGCCGACAAGTCAGAAAAATAGTCGGAGAGAATAGGAGAGGGGTGAAAGATGAAAAGAAGTAAAATAAGAACGCTTACAAACCATGCACACACACTCTTAACTCAAAATCATACCATGCAAACTACAAACATGCAAGAAAAGAGAGTTACAGACATGCAAAGTAAGGAGAGGATAAGAAAAAAAAAAGTAGGTAAAGTTAAACAAAAAGTGGGTTAGTTTACTCTACGAGCTACATCTACGTTCATGTTAGTCTAATTTTTTTTTTTTTTTATTGCTGGCATGTCACAAGCTGGCATTAATCGTCAACAGACTCATCCTCGACCCCCCCCCCCCCCCAGAGCTCCTGTGACTAATTGTTTTTTTATTTTAAACAACGTTAATATTTTTAAAATGCCTATCTAAACGGTTCTTAAACATATTAACCCTGGTAGAATGAACGACTGACGCGGGAAGATTATTCCATTTATCAATTACTTTAAACGTAAAGAAGTTTTTAGCGATATTAGTAATGAAACGTCTGCCACGCAACTTAAATCCGTTATTACGAGTATTACTATTATCGAAAGTGAACAATTTGTCAAAATTTACATTATCGATGTTATTAACGATTTTGAAAACTTCAATAAGCTCCCCCCTTAATCTCCTAGTTTCGAGTGAATACAGGTCTAACTCTTTAATCCTATCTTCATAAGGCTTGTTGCGCAATGACGGAATTAGTTTCGTGGCACGACGTTGAACCTTTTCTAACCTATCAATATCCTCACGCAAGTACGGGCACCAAAACTGAACTACATGTTTCGAGGTGGAGGAAAGCCATAGAAAAGGATGGAGACTATGTGGAAAAATAAAAACTTGTAAAAATAGTATGTAACTACTTGTGTACAAAATTTCTGGAACTTACAAGGAAACTTGGAAAGAAAAGAAAAAAAGGTGAGGCAAAATATATTGAGTGGCTTCTATTCAGCTTCTATTCAGTGGTATCTTTTGTATCACTTTCTTTCTACACGCAAAATAGCGACCACTTTGTTGTTGGTCGTAGGAGATACTTTTTTGGAGTTCATTTTACGTTAGGCTAACCTAACCAAACCTAACAACCTAAAATAAAGCAAAACAAAAAAAATTGGGTGTGTAAAGTCCCTAGGTAGCATGAAGTACTCGTAGTAGTAATTTGATTTCGAGTTTTTTAATTAAAATCTTAACGCGAGTGAAATTCGAAAAAATAAACATTATACACGATAAAAGAGCGCATTCTCTAAACTTTGTAATGGACCCCTACCTACCTTAAAGCAAGCGTAAGTGGTTAGAAATTTGAAAAAAAAAAAAAAAGATGTAACACGTAAGAGCTAATGTAACTTCAATGACCACTGACGAAAATGTAGAACGAATTTGCAGTCTTATAAGTGTACACACACACATATATATATATATATATACGTGTATAGGGTGGGGCAAAAGTCAGGACACATAGGTACTATGCTTTTCAGTGAAAAAGCATAGTTCCTGTGTCCTGACTTTTGTGCCACCCTGTATGTAAATATAATCAATACAGCATATTATCACCTGCAGCTGAGTGTTAAATAATTGCGAGTAATGGCACTGACAGCAGTTATCCACAAAAGTTTCAAATACATTAATAATAATAATAATGTGTGTGTGTGTGTGTGTAATAAGCTTATAAACGTTTTGTCACTGACGCATTTTATGGAATATCATAAATTAATTTAACTAAAAAAAACTTAACCCTTAAAAAAAACCTTTTTTCTATGAAATGTCACGTCAAGAAAATGGCGCTATCTTGTGTGTAACGAGTCTGAGGACACTTTAACTGTTATTTTATGTAACCATGAACAGTTACGAAGAACAAAGACGCCCCAGCGTTCTATAACCACGCTGGTGAAACTTCTTCATAACGGTTGGTTTCATCTCCATTAAGATCCATCTCCAGCTTGGAAATGGCGCTCAAGCGAAACTCTTTCTCTATATAATTAAAGACAAAAGAATGAGCTTTGGGGTAACACGTGCGTTGAACATTTGACCTCAAGTTTATCTCCTTCGGCAAAGGATGAGGTTCCGTAAAGATCTACTGGATGACCCCATCCATCCATGCAGTATCGCTGACCACCAGGTACACCAATCGAGAAATAAGGATTTAAAAACGCCTCCTGCGATCCTTTCTCAACATCTGTGTGTGTGTGTGTGTGTATATATATATATGTGTGTGTGTGTGTGTGTGTGTTTGCTTGTTCGTTTATACATGCCTAAACGGCTAGGATAATCTGCACTCAATTTAGTAACACATTAAGGGAGAACCAAGTTTTAATAACACACCCGCCCCTCCTAGTACCAGCCCCTCCCTGGGAGGGGTGAATAATTCATCGAATGCTATATTTTCATTACGCTTAATTACAATGAAATTTATATGTACAGAAGAAAATTATAAACTATTGCCGTAAATGTGTAATAATTTCAATTTTTATAATTTTAATAACAAACATCATTTTATTCAAGTAAAGTACCAGTGCCGATTATTGCTCTGCTTTCCTCACTGCCCCAAATTTGATAGGGTGGATTTGATTTCTGAATTTTCCCAAGTGAGTTCCTCCTTCTCATTAAGCTTGATCAAGTGACCAACCATTTGATGGTACTGAGATCGCGGTCAAGCGGCCAAATGCCGATATAGCCAAGTCCTTATAACTATATATAAATTTTAATAAAAACCGCCTCATCTCATATATTCCTTTCTTATGAATTGGTTAGTTTAGTCCAAAATGAGGAGTTTAATGGGGAAGAATGAATTTAATTGAAATGAATAAGTTTAGTCCGGAATGAATAAGTTTACTCCGGAATGAATAGGTTTACTCCGGAATGAATAGGTTTACTCAGGAATGAATAGGTTTACTCAGGAATGAATAAGTTTACCCCGGAATGAATAAGTTTAGTCCGGAATGAATAAATTTAGTCCAGCCAGGAAAACGTGACTCAATTGGATATTGAAAAAAAATCCCGTATGTACATTTGTGTATATAAACGGATCTTCACCTTTCCTGCGGTCATTCCCCGCACAGATGGTAAAAAAATATAATAATAATAACAACAATAATAAGAGGGGAAAAAAAAAAGGTAAAATGCTATAAAAAGTAAAGCAAGGACATAATGTTTATCATTCAACATTTTTCGAACCTGAAGCACTAAGGAAATGGTAAAACCAGCTGGTCACCGCATTTTCTATATGAAGGAGTCTGGCTACATCTCATAGTGTTAATTTCTTAAGGAAATACTTTGTATGTAAAAAAAAAAAGATGGTTGAGGAAAAAAAGAACGGGAAAATAATACAATATAAATTTAAAAAAAAAAAGCTATCAAATTAGATGAAAAACAATGTATTTTACATGCATTTTATATATTATATATATATATATATATGGGATGAATTTCACAATTAAACACGTGAAATGAATGAATGCTGCAAATCCACAAGGAAAAAGAAAAATGATTCCAAGGCCTTTCGTGTATTCAGAGCTACACCTCGTCATTCCTGAATTATAAGTTCAGTATTAACAACGTTAACTTAATACGTACAAGAACTTTAAAAAAGTTATTTAACAAACTACAGTTTAAAAAAAATTCATTATGGCGCATGTACAAAATACTTTTAATAATCATATAATTGGTCTATATAATACGTAACACACTAATCAAGGTTGCCTTGAGCACGCGTGTAACTCATTATAGGTTTTAGAGGTGGTCCAGAAAAGGCGGAGAAGTGGACAGATTGCGTTCGAGTCTTTTTCTGAAGAGCGACCAATTATAAATTTAAGAAATAATGGCTTCCTTCTCTCAGAGAGTTGAATAACTAACTTTGAGCTTTCTTCTGTTATGACCATATCTTCTTTATTTTATTTTTATTTATTTATTTATTTATTCCGGAAGAAGACACTCCTTAAATATGAAAGTCAGACTATCGTGTAAAGATGGCGGAAACACCCATTTACATATTATACAAACTCGGATGTACGATTAATTAAAGGAGATAAAAGATGTTTTATCATCATTATACAGTATAATTGGAATTGGTTTTATCTTCTGATGAGAATAAAGAACTCTTTGTATGGACCAGTCTTACGCTAATAAAAAATAAATAACGAAATATACAAAGGTTTGACGAAAGTAAATAGACATATAAGCACCACGATGATTGAACAAATGGCAAAGCTCATCAATGGAATGGTTGAATGCGTTTCAACCTTTACATAATGAGGAAAAGATGGAAAGCAACACCATTCTAAATATTTTTTGATTCAATAAATCTGTTATTATTACTAAATAAAGAACTATGGAAAACCGAAGGTGTATATTTACTTTTGTTAACCTTCTGTATACGTTCATCGCTAAATTAGTTAACACCAAGGCTGGAAGTTGATTTTTCTCCAATATAATTTTCAGTATCAGACTCAGTACATAATTAAATTCATACTAATATGGTATATGGTATACCAATAGAGCATATTAAATACCAATTTAATTAGTTTAAATACCAATATTTTTCCATTGCCACTATTTTTAGTCTCAATCCACTGCAAATGCAATAGTGCAATACTTTCCTTTGGCCTCTGAGTCTACTACCACAGAAACATGATATCACCTACAGTATATTGGTAAAACTAAATATCACAAACTACAATTTTCGGAGCTATTGAAGAATAGGGACCCCAGCCTTCTTTAGTTAGGCTTATAAGGCTAACTAACGAAAATACACGACCTAACCTAACCAATCGTTAGGTTAACTGTACGCCCTTGACGATTGTTTAGGTTAGGTCATGATATTTTCGTTAGTTAGCCTTATAAAACTAACTAAAGAAGGCTGGGGTCCCTATTCTTTAATAGCTCCCAATTTTATTCTGTACAATTTATAATAATTTTGTACGGAATATATTTATTTATTTCTACTCGAGTAATGTGTCCATTAAGCTTTAGGCTTCACTGGTGTCTCAGATTACTTATAAGATAAAAGCATTTCATTAGTAGTTATAGTTACGATTTGCCAATATAAATATTACGATTAATTATAATATAAAACAAATTTCGTAGTTAGGCTTATAAAATATATAAATAGGATTAATTATGATCGCTATTACTTACAAGATAACCCAAGTTATTTATAGATCAGATTCTAGTAGATTTTTCAGATCATGTAGCCACGAAATTCGGTACTCCCAAGAGATAATCTTAAAACTGGTCCTTAAATTTTGTATAACAAAAAGTGATAAGAGCGATACCAGGTTCTATTTGACTTTTCAGGTTATGTACACTAAAAATTCTTTAATTTAAGCAAGAAATTTTAAACTAACGAAGTACTGCGTGTTCAAAATTGTCAGAAACAGTTTTGTTAAACTTGAACTACATAAATTATTAATTGAAAATAAATTTTATTCAGGAAAAAACAAGTGAGATTATAATATTTACTTGGAATTGAATTTAACTTCATGTCAGAAACTGGAAAACGATTAATTCCAAGTAAATATAATCTAATATTCTAAATCAGGTTTTATTTTCATGTAACATCCTTTGGATCACCTGAACATCAGGGCCCCCAGCCTTCGTTAGTTAGCTTTATAAGTAGGCTGACCAAATTGACCATATTTCCTCGAGACAAAAACGGGACATTGGGATGGCAAAAAAGGGACGGGGGTTATGTAATATTCTGTATTCATGAAAAAGTAAGTACATAAACATATTGAGCTTACAATTATTCTTCAGTGACAGAACCCATAAAAAAAACGGTACTGTCCCGTTCAAAACGGTACGTATGGTCAGCCTATTTATAAGGCTAACTAACGAAAATATCACGACCTAACCTAACCAATCATCAAGGGCGTACAGTTGACCTAACGATTGGTTAGGTTAGGTCGTGATATTTTCGTTAGTTAGCCTTATAAGCCTTATAAGGCTAACTAAAGAAGGCTGGGGGCCCTGATCTTCAGGTGATCCCATCCTTTATTTAGTTCAATTTTAACAAAACTTTGCCTCATTACTTTGTCACTCTAAAATTGAAGTAAATATTTTTAATTAAATACGTTTTCAGCTTAGCAATGTTAACTACTGAGTGTCAGAACTCATTCAACGTCAATGCGAGTTAAAATAACGCAATAGGTTTTAGAGTATATATATATATATATATATATATATATATATTTTACCACTTAGTATGGGAGTGTGCTTCAAAAAATATATCAATACTGTGTATTTATTATTTTTAAAAATTATTATTATTATTACAAGCAAATAAACACACAAATACTTGCATAAACAAAAACACACACAAACTGTGAGTGGTAAGCAATGACATTAGCGCCATATAAGTGGTAAAAAAATTTTGAAGCACCCTGTATATACATCGTAATGGTTATGTGAACCGATTGAAATGTGCCCTTCTTCTCTGCTCCATTTAATCTCCTTTTCTTGTGAATTTTGTTCCTTTACTCGAACCCAATCTCTTTCCTTCCTTTTCCTTTTGGACAACTCATAAAACTGATTTTTGACCAAATCTTCGCCGCTCGATTTCACATCCTTCCACTGTCCAAAGAACCTTATTTGCTTCAACAAACTAAACAATAGGCTTCATTCTGCCTTTCTTCTACGTATTGTAAGACTTCCATAAAGGAATTGACGATTTTCTTTATTTGCAAATACGACGAAAGCGCTTCTAGTTTCCATCGTAGGCTCATCTTAAGAGTGAGTCTAGATTCAGTTTCCAAATGGGTTCCAAATGATTATTCACGAAGGAGAATTTTCTTCATTTCTCTCGGTTTTGTCCGCGACTTCTATTGCCGTTTTACGACTCGTCCCGTTCCACCCTCCCAACCCGATCTTATTATCCCAAAAACTATAAAACTGCTCCGTCCTTTCCTTCTTATTCAACCTGAAACCGCTTTAAATTTCAAACACGTGGACGGATGAACGAAGGGACGGACGGGTCATGCAAACCCGTTTTTTTCTCTCCTCTCCATCGATGTCTTTTTCCAAAACTACGATACTGACGAGTTTTTCTTTTTAATTATTCCTCACTTCTTTATATTTTAGTATTTCGAATATGCGGAGTTTAAGACCTACTAACTATTTAAGGCAAGCAATGAAACGGGTTTCATAAATTTATACAGAACAGGTTGGCGTTGCATGGCGCAGTTTGTGAGGAAAGCATTTAGACTGGCAAATCAAATCGTCTCTGAAAATTTATTCGGATGCAAAATTCTATAAACAAAGAGGCAGAGACATCCATCTAACTTAACTTGACCCATATACCTTTATTTCAGCATTTTCACAGACATTCTACATTCAAAATTCGATAGATACTCGTAGTATCAAAATAGACAAACATTTTTATCGATATTTCGAAGATTTTCCTTTTGTACCATTTGGTTCGTGGATGTTAGTCTAATATGCCGAGCGCGTCAGTAAACTGAAAGATAAACAACTAACGTAGGTTTACACACGGTTAGCCCAAAAATTCAAGTGCTGTTGTTTTGTTTTTGCAAAAGACAAATAATTAATTTGGTGAGAATTTCTTAGAAACTTTTAACTTGCCATGGTTTAAAATTTATCTTCTAGGTCTCGTTTTTAGCACTATGCCAACCATGATGTATGGCAATGTTAAATGTAATCTAAATAAGCAGAGAAACTTAAATATTATAAACAAAACATGGTACACGAAATGAAGAAAATTCTATACAGAGAGAGAGAGAGAGAGAGAGAGAGAGAGAGAGAGAGAGAGAGAGAGAGAGAGAGAGGAGAGAGAGAGAGAGAGAGAGAGAGAGAGAGTTACAAGGAGTTACAAGGAAAAGAAGCACCTCAAAAGGCCTTGCGGCCCATACCGAGGAGGTACCAATGGCAACGGGTGCCAGGGAAAATTTTGTCTTTCAACTATGCTAGCAGTAGTAGAAAACTGGATAGAAAAGTAGAAGGCTCTCTCCCCACCCTCCGCTCCCTAGAGAGAGAGAGAGAGAGAGAGAGAGGAGAGAGAGAGAGAGAGAGAGAGAGAGAGAGAGAGAGAGAGAGAGAGAGAGAATTATACTTACTATATGAAACATTGTAATTAATAACAATTATAATACAATAAAAATAAACGCTCAATACGGATGATATTCGAGACTGCATCAGAACAGAATGTACCAAAGAGAATTGTATTTCTCAATGCCCTCGTAACAAAGGATTTGCTGCTACAATCCATTTTACACATTGGGCAACCTCACTCCAGCCTTTGGGCAGAATTACCGCGCCTCATGTTCGTCGTGTTGGTTACCTGGTTGCTAAGATGTCTGGTAGAAGGTAAACCTCTGAATTCTTATGCCATGGACGCGCGGGAAAAATACACCGTTCTATAATTACGATGAAAGGGTTTTACCCAAGATACAGAAAAAAAAATAATGCGGCACAAGTTCGCCCCGAGGTTAGTCCAACATGTGTTTTTATAGGTTCGCTTATATAAGCGCGTTGGTGTGCATTTTTCGTCTTTGTTTATACGTAGATATAGAAGCTTCTCGTGTAATACTACAAACGCCGTCTTTAAACGTAGATCCCAGAAAGCTGATGATAAAATCGTGTACATAAATTTATATATAAATGTTAAAAAGGTATTTAACGCTTATTTCAATCGTGTAGAAAGGTTAAAACCCTTCTTATTTTTGGGCCCTCGATAATCTCATTTGTTGGGTGGTTTTTTTTCCATAAAATTAACTGAAACTTTCATATTATCAGTTATTAAACACACAAAATAAAATAAATAAATAAATAAATAAATAAATATATATATATATATATATATTATACAGTAACAAAATTCAATTAATTACAAATAATAATAATAATAATAATAATCTCTGCCTATACTTTCTTGTTATTTTTATTATTGTTTACAAAGCGAACCTTTGAAGGATTTTTTAAATGGAACTTTAAATAGTGGAATTTCCTCGACTCAGTCAACCACGTGGTCAGGGGGGAGGGGGAAGAGAGAGAGAGAGAGAGATAATGACCTTCTGTCCTCACAAGTTCTCAGAATCTAACGTCATTTTTTCTATAATAAGACTGAAAACAATGACTAGATGCGGTTGTGTTCTACTTTACTATTTGTTTGAATTAACATTTGCATTCATTGTTTTTTAGCTTTATTTCGACTCATGAAATAATAATAATAATGTGTGTGTGTGTGTGTGTGCAGAATGTTTAACCGGGTTTAGTTTTTGCGCGAGTATCGTCAGTGGTGTGTGTGTGTGTGTGTGTGTGTGTGTGCGTTGCGCGCGCCATTTATAGGATTACAAACACGTGCATAGTCAACAACCAATTTCATGGGTCTTAAAGTACCACAAATTAAAAAATTATTTATAAAACTATTTATAATTGTACGTGACACGAGTCAAGAAGAAATAAAAAGGAAATCTCTCTTAAAACATTCTTATTAAGTCATAAACTAAACCAGCGAACCCTTTAAAAGGGTTTAACTCACATACGATATTAAAATTACTCAAATTTAAGCATAAAAACTCGCCTTCCTTTTCAATCATTGACCTAAAAAACAAGATGCCTTTAAACAGCGCTCGGCGAAAGTGATCTTGCATACACGGAGGTCTTCCACCACCTGCCCAACGACGTCAATTAATCGGTCCCATTCTCCCACGAAACTACTTCATCTCCTTCCTTCTTCTCCTAATCCTCGCGCATACTTTGCAATTTCCTCGCGAGGGTTGCACCACCTGCCGTTGAAAAAAGCTGAGCCACCTGCCAAAGGACACACCTTAAACTCAGATGGTGTTCAAAGTCCACTTATTACCCACGCTCTTTTCCATCTGTCATCCGAAGGAATTTCCTCTTGTATTCGCTAATTATTCCTTGCCTTTGTGACGAAAAGAAAAATACGAATGGTTTACTTTCGGATAAATTTGGGAATAAGTAAAGTGTAAGATTTGTATTTATGTCACTATTGGATTTTAAAGTAATTGTTTCAGTTCTTATATATATATATATATATGGGCACCCGGTAGTTCAGTGGTTACGGTGGGGACTCTGGGCGGTGGTGAACTGGTTCGCTCTCGCCTGCTAGCTCCTGGGTTGGGTTGAATTTTGGCCGCTTAACCTGCCATTGCTCGGTTACAGGTGACCTTTGGGGCACACTCATCCCCACATCGTGGGGAAATAAACTTCTGGATGTTACATACCGGTGTTTATATATGGGAGGAATTTCACAATTAAACACGTGAAATGAATGATGATGCAAATTCACAAGGAAAAAAGAAAAAATAATTCCAAGGCCTTTCGCGTATTTAGCAGTACACCTGGTCATTCCCTGAGGAGGTGTACTGCTGAATACTCGAAAGGCTTTGGAATATTTTTCTTTTTCCTCATGGGTTTGCATTATATATATACCGTATATTATATATATATATATATATATATATATATATATATATATATGAATATATATATATGAGAGCAGGGGCGACAAGCTTGACCTTCGTGAAATGAGGAATCATCGCAAGAACATTTGAAAAGTGTATAATTTATTTATATATATATCATATATATATATATATATTATATATTATATATATATATATATATATATATATATCAGTGGCGTGCGGTGGGCGTGTCCACAGGTAAGTGGTAGCTGCAAATATTATATATATAAAGCATCATAACTTTATATTAGTTTGCGATTACTGTAGTAAATACTGACTGTAATTTGACCTTTAACTGGGTAGGCGGCGCATGCCCCACTTACCCTGAATGTACGCCACTGATATATAATTTACATTATATATATATAAATTGTATGAAATGCTTTAACAATGAAAAGAATTGAAAATATTCTTTAATTTCTTCATTAATTCCATTGAATTGAGGGCCTGAGCCGTTATTACAGCATTGGGCAATAATAAGTACTTGAAGGCGCTTGTTTCATCGTAATTAAGAAATGATCAAAGCATAAATAATCTTTTTTTTTTTCATAGAAAAAAAAAATTGGCAAAATGCTGTACAGCATTCAAGTTTACGCTGCCGCCATAATTTTATACTGCGCGCGCGCGTATCTAAACGTCAAATTTATTCCATTTTGCGAGTGAATGTTTAGAAAAACTTTTACACGAAATTAACCTCCACCAATCGTTAATTACTTCATTTCATAAAAATTTTACTTTTTCATTCAAAAATAAGACGTTAAAATATGTCTTAAATTGGATTAAAGTTACAGAAATAGTTGATATTTATATGAACTGAACGAGATCCCTTAAAAGCGTATGTCTAGTATAAATTCTAAAGCAAATGATGGCAACGTAGCGTCCAATTACCCACCCACCCCCAAAAAAGAAAAACGACGGTCGTAATAACGTGTTTGTGTCGTAGCCCCCCCCCCCCCCCCCCCCCCCCAAAAGAACTGAAAAGAAAAGAGAAAATCTAAAATCAAAATGGTCATAAATATTATCTCGCTACGAGTCAAAATCAATAAACTGTGACTGAACTTGAAAATTTCGTGAAAACTGTATAACCAGCAGCGCAGTACTTTAAAAAACAATATTACAGTTCAGGAACTAAAAGAAAAGTTCTTGATTCGATATATAAAAACAAAAGAATTTGTATGACGTCAAGAACAGGATTAACCACAGACTCGAGGTGCATCTTGCTCTTGATGAACCATGTGTCCGCACTTTAATGCCCGCATTATTATAATATAAACTAACTAAATGCAAGTAAAAAGGATAATGATTTAAACTACCTTTCTGGGTATGAAAGATATTTTCCCACAGGTGAGCTATACGTACAAAAGTCTCGTTACAATTTTTTTTTTCTCTCTCTCAGTATATATATATATATATATATATATATATATATATATATATACTGTATATATAATCAGTTTGCAGTATACATTTGACATGACCCTCTAAAACGAATGAACAGGGTGCATGGTCTAATTCATTCGAATAATAGTGATGTCGGAACAGTTTTGTTGGTGGGAAACACTGTGTATTTATGACAGCCACATAATACTCACTCAGTTATCCGTGATTGAGAGGCGTCCATCATCACGGATAACCCGGTTTCACGGTTAACTCAGTATATACTGCCGGTGGGTGGTGGTGCAGAAGCTGCCCGCTACCATTGACTGGCCTCCCACATCAAGCGCCACCACACACACTATTTTGTTACACTATAATATATAATTAAGTAGTTTGTACTCACCACAAGACGTGAAGATATGCAAAGCCACAAGAGCACACGTCTACTCTACTAAGCGCTGAAGACACTGACTGAGGTGCGTTGTGGTGGGCTGGCGGGAGGGGAGCCGCGTATGTAAACACCGCGGCAAATCACGGTTAACTCGGTGTCATGACCGCGGATAAATACACAATGGTCACAATTAGTAAATCACGGTTGGATCATAAATAACTACATGAGCACTCTATATTACCCCTTTCAAACATTATGTGAAACTGCACTTTGACAAACAGACAGACATACACAGCAATATATATATATATATAGTGTGTGGTGTGTGTGTGTGTTGCAGAAAGAGCGTTCTTTGTTGTGGATTATACGGGCAATAAATTAATTGATGATGTTGCGTGCATTGAATGGCATTCAAAAAAGATTTTCTCCAAAAAGAGACATTTTGCAGTGAATCAACGTCACTCTTTACCACTTGTAACGTTCTTTCGCAACATTTTTTTTTTTTTTTTACTTCGTTTCGTCCAAAGACCGTTTCTGACATCTAAAAAATATTCCTTCTAGTTCCGCGTTCATTTCTTTATTGTACGTAACTTTTCTGCAAGTTGATTCGTAATTCATCGAATCAATAGGGACCTCCTTCTCGCTTTTGTGTTTCTCAACTGTTCGTGTGAACTACTCAATTGCATACTTTTCAAATTTCATTATTCTCCCTTCTCAGTTCATACAAATTTTCTCTCCAATTCGTGTCAAACGTACAAATGACCCGGAAAAGGTGCTTTATTCGATCGAAACCGGCCAGGTGACGCTGCAGTAGTACAGTAGTGATGCGTCTCTACATAAAACGGATTCCTCTTTCATTTCATTTTATGGTAGAGATTTATCTTGTATATAGACGAAACGTCCAGTTCTGTTATATATATATATATATAAGTACGAAACTTCAATACGCGTTATGCGCAGATGGTACAAAATATGGTCAAAAGTTGCGCACTGTGAGCGGTAACTTATTTCTTTTAAAGGTTAACTTTGGCAAACAAAAATGACCGTTGCAAGTAGAGTCACTTAAGTTATGAATAGCCTTGACTTTATCGGTGACACATTATGGTAAATGGACTCCCTATAATATACTGGTATTAAGATCCATTAGATTTTATTAACACGAGTTTATTTATATGTATATACAATATATATATATATAACATTTTTTTCTTTTAAATACTTTGGACTTTTTTTCGCGTCATTTATAGAAATAAACTCGAAAAATTCATTAATATTAAATAAATACATAAATAAATTAATAAATAATAATAAATTTAAGAAAATTTAAGTCTTTAAATGTACTTTAACTTCTGCTCAGTCTATAATTTTCGACCGATGAGAACAACAAATATCTGATAAGAACTGAAAATGTCTTGAACGCAAAGAAAGAATCGTTATATTGAGTTGTCGGAACTGTGTGGCTGTTATCAGTCGCTCTCTCTTTGACATCGCAGATAACGAATTACAATATTTGATACCTTAAAAGATCCTCTCAAACAACTTCCGTTTTTCGTTATGGAAACAAGTTCCGACAGCTTGCTGATACACACACACACGCGTATTGACTAACAATGAACGAATATTAATAGAACATACATTATATACACACCCACGGATATATATATATATATATATATATATATATATATATATATATATATAGGATGAATTTCACAATAAAACACGTGAAATGAATGAATGCTGCAAACCCACAAGGAAAAAGAAAAACGATTCCAAGGCCTTTCGTGTATTCAAAGCTACACCTCGTCAGGGAATGAAGTTAAAAGGCGAGAAGCCCATACATATATACAACGTACAGGAAAAACAAAACAATTAGCACGTACTTAACAAGGGTTAATGAGAGGCAAAAGAAATTTTAACATGATATCGTCAATTTTATACGTCTTCGCACTGTTATTGAAATTGTTTTTAAAATGAATAAATGCACATTCTAGAATATTTCTTTCTATTATATCTCTGTTTTTAACAAGCGCTTTAGAACTATCCCACTTGATGCTATGGTTACATCTATACATATGGTTAAATAAGGCATTGGAAGTACTAGCTGTTCTACAAGCATATTTATGCTGTTTTACCCTAATATCTAACGTTTTACCGGTTTGGCCTATATATACTAAATTACATTGTGTACATCCGATCGAATACACACAACCAACAACATTATCAGGGCTATTCTTTATTAGGCGTGATTTAACAGTATTATTATACTTAAAGATTACATTAATGCCAATTGCTTTAAGTACAGTTGGAAGGTATTGAAAATTAACATGGTAAGGTAGGCTAAGGATATTTTTACGCTGAAATTCCTTTACAATTACATTATTATAATACCTATTCTTGACAGTTATCTAAAAATGAATAGGATAACATAATTTAGTACCAATATTCATGATATTGCATAACTCGGAATCTAAAAATTCAGGACTGACAACTCTCAATGCTCGAAGAAACATAGCAGAGAAAATAGAGGATTTAATCGAAGGATGATGGTCAGAATAAAAATGCACGTAAGAGTTATTATTAGTAGGCTTACGGTAGACTTCATATTTGAACTGATTAGAGCATCTCCAAATTTTTAGATCAAGAAAAGATAGGCTTCCCTCATTTTCTTTTTCAACTGTAAACTTAATAGATGGGGCTAAATTGTTGAGTCTACCAAGAAATAAGTCCACCTTCCAACTGTACTTAAAGCAATTGGCATAATGTAATCTTTAAGTATATAATAATACTGTTAAATCACGCCTAATAAAGAATAGCCCTGATAATGTTGTTGGTTGTGTGTATTCGATCGGATGTACACAATGTAACTCAGTAATATATAGGCCAAACCGGTAAAACGTTAGATATTAGGGTAAAACAGCATAAATATGCTTGTAGAACAGCTAGTACTTCCAATGCTTTATTTAACCATATGTATAGATGTAACCATCAAGTGGGATAGTTCTAAAGCGCTTGTTAAAAACAGAGATATAATAGAACGAAATATTCTAGAATGTGCATTATTCATTTTAAAAACAATTTCAATAAACAGCTTGGGGACTTATAAAATTGACGATATCATGTTAAAATTTCTTTTGCCTCTCATTAACCCTTGTTAAGTATGTGCTAATTGTTTGTTTTCCTGTACGTTGTATATATATATATGGGCTTCTCGCCTTTTAACTTCATTCCCTGACGAGGTGTAGCTTTGAATACACGAAAGGCCTTGGAATCGTTTTTCTTTTTCCTTGTGGGTTTGCAGCATATATATATATATGCGCCTCGCTGACTACGAATCCATCGGCACCGAGATCGAGACCCGGTAACGGCAACCGGCGTGCAGCAAAACCCAGCTGTTCATCCTTCCACACAAAGAAAGTGGTTGGTAGATAAATAGGTACCCTGGGTATCCTGGGTGGCCTAGTGGTTAAGAAGTTGGGCTGCTGGTGGGGCGTGGTTCGGATTCCACTTTAAACTGTAGGTCTAAGGTGGAGTGAAAAGCTCGACCTTCGTCAGAATGAACAATTCGGGCTGAAGCTAACCAAAGGTGTGTGTATATATATATATATATGTATAGAAACGACGTAAGTATAGAGGAGCGTTCTGCACACGAGGAAGAGAAATAACGAACAAATGAAAAATGAGGTGAACCGCCCGGGAATCGAACCCAGGATCTTCCGATTGCCGGTCAGATGCGCTATCCATTACACCATGGGCCTCGATCAGTCATAAGTCGACTTATGACTGATCGAGGCCCGTGGTGTAATGGATAGCGCATCTGACCGGCAATCGGAAGATCCTGGGTTCGATTCCCGGGCGGTTCACCTCATTTTTCATTTGTTCGTTATTTCTGTTCCTCGTGTGCAGAACGCTCCTCTATACTTACGTCGTTTCTATACATTAATATACTGCGTGGTCATTGCAGTTAAATGTATGTGTATATATATATATATATATATATATATATATATATTAGTGATGTAGGTCACATCCGCATAACATCCGCACATTTTCTCGCATCCGCATCCGCACTTTTGACTGCGGATGTCGTGCGGATGTGGACCGTTGAGATAAAACGTCATTAATAAGCGGAAATTATCAAATTCTACTATATTAATAGAACTAGTTCATTGTGCGCAAAAGTGATGCAAGCGACAAGACGAGAGGCTGTTCTTGTATGAAGTTACTCTCTTGCAACCTACTTAGATCCACGTTACAAAGCTAAGTTATTTTCACTAGTACATTAGAACGAGTTAAATCATCACTTGGCAAAGCAGTTGAAGAATTTCAATCTCTTGAATCTGTCGCTTCGCCACCCACCAAAAGAATAAAAGTTTCAGTGACAGAACCAACACCTTCAACAAGCAAATCTATCACAGAATCTGTCTCTCAGTTTCTTGAGTCAAGCAGCAATGACGAGACCTACGCGATGTCAAAAGATGTAGTAAAAATGATCGAGAGCTATCACCAAGAAAAACGCCTGGTTGCATGTGACAATCCTATTAGTTGGTGGAAAAATACGCAGAATATCTATCCATACTTGAGTAAACTTGCAAGGAAACATTTAGCCTGTCCTCCAACAAACGTACCAAGCGAGAGATTATTTAGCAGTGCTGGATTAATATATGATGAAAAGAGAAACAGACTGGCAGCAGAAAAGGCAGAAAAATTAATGTTCCTTAAGCATAACCTTCCTATAATTAAGTTTGAACATTAAACGATGAACATCTTAGTTTACTTTATTTTAATTACTCATTTATAAATATGCCTAATAAAACTTTAAACTTAATATAAATAGTTATCAAGCTAATTAAAGATCTCTTTCTGTAAGGGTGGAGGTTGGGGAAAGAGGTCGGTGGGGTGCATTTGAGTTGGGTTCACGTCCCGCATCCTGGTAACACAATTATGGTTTCTAATTGTGGCTGAAACTCAACAAAATATAACGAATTTATTTGCAGACGAATTCACTAATTGATTTCTATATTAGTTAGATGCTTGATATTATTTTATATGTTCAGAGAAAAGTACAGCAATTATTGTACAATTAATCAATTGTACCGTACTACATTATAGCTACAGCTCTCTCTATATAATAACTTATATACGTTAAACACAACAAATCTCGAATATATCCTAAAAAATAACGAAAATGTAGACATCCGCATCCGCGGATGTTGAAATCAAACATCCTCATTCGCATCCGCAGATGTGAAAAAAATGACATCCGCTACATCACTAATATATATATATATATATATATATATATATATATATATATATATATACAGGGTGTCCGAGAATGATCTGTACAATTTTTTGCTGTTATTAAAAGTCAACCATGAAGTGTAGAAATTCCAGTGTTGTCCCATTTTACAGAGAATCTCTAAGTTTTTTCTGATACCAAGTTTTGACAAGTTTTTTAGAAATTCCAGTGTGTCCGAACATTATCTGTACAATTTCATCTTTTAATAAAATTCTTGATAACACGTAAAATTCTTAAACAAGATTATTTAGAATCTGTATTTTCAAAAGTTCTTTTATTAAAGTTACGTTGTTACAAACATTCGATATGTGCACCATTAGTGATTCGCAAAACATCCAATCGATACTCCAAATGTTGCCATGTACGCTGCAGCATATCCACATCAATTCGCTCAATAGCAGCTGTGATTCTTGCTTTTAAATCATCAATGTCTGTCACCCGCGTACATTTCTAAAAAACTTGTCAAAACGTGGTATCAGAAGAAACAGAGATTCTCTGTAAAATGGGACAACACTTGAATTTCTACACTTCATGGTTGACTTTTAATAACAGCCAAAAATTGTACAGATAATTCTCGGACACCCTGTATGTATACTGTATATATATATATATATATATATATATATATATATATATATACTACACATACATGCACACACATTATACATATACACATCTATGCATACCCACACACACATACATACACACATACATACACAAAGAGACAGATAGGATAGAATGGCGATGAATAATGATACTATACTTTATTTCAAAGTGTTGGATTACTTGAGGAAAATTTACACTTTTCTTAATCTTGGTGGAATTTGAGTCTGATGAAACGGTAAACAAAAGCATTCCGAGGCAAAATCGCTCCATTGATTGAAATATTTTCGCAGACTAGATTCTGATAACACTGTTTATGCCATAATTAAAAACTAAATTCTAAAAATATTTATATTCCATAGTAAAGCGTTTATTATTTATTATTATTATTTTCCCCCTATGGATTTTATGAACATTTTTAATATTTAGATTTTCGATTTTCTACATAAATACTTTTTCTATAATATATATATATATATATATATATATATATATTATATATATATATATATATAAATAAATAAATAAAATTCATTATATATACATCATTCATTTAAAGCGATTAAACTATGTTCACGTTCTAATCCTTTATAGAAACTTCTTTGTCTACTCACTGTTTAAGGAACTGATCACTTCACCATACTTAATTTTGTTATTTTATGAATTTATCGCACATACCCTCATTCTACAATATCTTTTTAATTGTAGAAGAATAAACAATAAATTTTGTTTGTTTGTTTGTTTGTTTTATATACAAACTATTTTTATGAAATATATGGACGATCAAAGGCATCGTGGCTTCACTATCTGCCTTTAACGGGAGGAAGTGACAGGTCTTATGAACTGCTCACAAATTAATTCTTAATGAAAGAAAATAAATGAGAGTTTGAGGTCTGAGTTGAGCCTGGGAATCTTCGTAGGTCGGACCTTCTTATCGGCTTGTTTACAAGCGCGCTCTTCGTCGGCTCATTTTAGCGCTGAGAAAATGGGACTTTCCTCTTTGATACGCGATTCCTCAACGATAAAGACTCTTCCATCTTTCCCTTTTCTTGATCTTTACTTTCTCCCTCTTCCTTTCTTCTTCATCATTATTATTTTCTTCATTGTTTTCTTCATCGATAGAGCCTCCATGCGCTTGTGCGTTCTTGTCCTCTCGAGATAAAAATCGAGCCAAACCTTAATATTTATTTGATTAAGAGATCTATTTATTTATTAGTAAAACAAAAAACGGTTTCACATTAAAAAAAAAAAACATTCTACTGCACAGTCGACTGAAAAAGTCCTGCCGTAAAGCTTTGTGTTGATGACCGATAAATATCAATGCGAGACACGTTCGATTTTTCGCGACAGCAACAACTTTTTGAACCGACTGTATACGCATTTCAATGTATTAATTAAGTATACTAAAACAAAACCCAATTCTAACTACATTCGTAATATTAATTAATTATTTAGTGTCATTTTCATAAACTTTCTTTCATTCTTTATGACGTCATACCATTGTCATCGGTGTTTCCTCAATTTTCCTCGAGCGATTTTAAATCCTTCACTTTCTCTTTAATGGCAGGTTATTTTTATCCTAACACCATTCCCAGACACGTACTGTGACGTCATAAGATTCGTAGTGTGACGTTATAAGATCATGACGTAACGGGGCTTTATAGGAACACAGATGACATTTGTTATGATCGTTTTATGAAGATAATCGTACGTACTTAGGAACGCCTCATGACCTAAATATGTCTGTCCTCAGTGATCCCAGTAACAAAAAGTCGTAAAAGCTTGCTGAATTATACGTGTGTGTGTGTGTTCTCGGCTATTTTGTGAAACGACGACCTGAACGTTTTCAAACATTTTTTTTATTGAAAATCATTAAATATCATGAAAAGGAGGAATATAATGAAAGTCTGGCTATTTTAGGTAAATAATTAGGTTAAATGTTGCCTGTGTGTGTGTGTGATACTTGTCAACCCTACCGATTTAGGCGGTAGGCTGGCCGATTTGAAGGCTATCAACACGAACAAGTTCTAGGGTGTCCAGATTTGTGTTTGAAAAAACCGGGATCTATACCGTATAGCCTATAGGCTTATTTTGAAAACACTTTTTAACAGAGTAAATGAATTACTAAATGTAATAATACACACCTTAGTCATTTTTTTTTGTCTCAAAAACTTTTTCCTAAAGACCGGTACAGCTCTCTGAAAACCGGGACATGTCCCGAAAAACCAGGACGTATGGACAGCTTACGAACAACATGCAAATAATATCAAACCTTTTATGCTCAGTATGCATTAGAGTGCATTATTTAAGGCTCTATTTTCAAAAATTTCTGGGGAGCATGCTCCCGAACCCCTGCCATTTATTACAAATCCTACTGCTTTTGCTTTTCAAAATGTTGGCAAGTATGGTGTGTGTGGGCGCGCGCGCGCACACGTACAATTTTTAAATAATTAAAAATATTTTACGCACAAAATTCATAGGTAGAAGCAATTAAAGCATTGAATGTATATATGACCAATTTACCCATTTTGGGCAAATTACTTTTTGCAATACTTTAAAATGTAATCTTCACTAGGAAAACATTTTGACCCAAAAATCATTTTTCCCCAAAATATAAGATTACTTAAGGAGTGTTTCGACCCTCGGTCGTAATAGGATCTAAAGCTGTGACCTTTATTGTATCTTCGGTTATTCACACACGAGGTAATTAGGCATTTAGTGCCCCAAACACGTGAATAAACACGTCTCTATTTGTTTTGAAGTCCATATTTATATGCAATAAGGGTTGACCCGAGGGAAGTACATAAGTGTTATTTTTATCCGCCTCGTTCGAACAAATGTTATAATACTTTTGTCTTTAGGCTCACTGAAAGTACGAATAATACAGGGTGGACCATAAATCGCTTTATCTTCGTATTATTACGAAACACTTCGGCAAAGCGACTTATGGCCCACCCTGTATAATCATTAGAAAAACAGTTATATTTATCTCACTTAAACACTTAATAAAATATTTCGAATTAATTAATAATTATAAAATTTAAAAAAATATTTAATGTACGAATATAGGCCTAATGTAAAAATATCTATGCACAAAACAAGCACTGTATAACATATTTTAATTCTTAATAAATGAAGATCATGTATATGTCACTCATTTTTGTAAATACAGAATCGGAAAATTCGAAATTCAAGTGTGTTTCCAAAAGTATTTAATTTGCAACCGACTCAAAACCTCAATCAAGCAAGCAATCAATCAATCAATCTTTATTTATAAAATAAATATTACATCGTTTTGTTACAATAATTTCAACATACAACAAACAATTGTCAAATTAGATCATTTTATTTTATTATATTTGGCCCTTAAGCTTTAGGCTTTACTGGGCTCTCAGTTAAAATATATCACTTCATAGACAGGTATGATTAAGTGATGAATAAATCACGAATAAGAAGTATTAATTAATTTGGAATATACAAGCAAACTAATAGCTGTAAATTATAAAGAAATTATGTAGTTGTATGAACGACAATTTTTTGTGTTTGTTTGTCTGTTTGCTTCATGTACAAACTACAGGGTGTTCAAAATGAAACCAAACCCGAAACGAAGAAAAGGGTTAGGTTTCAATGATATATGCATTCTCCAATGGGTTGCGTTTCTTTTTGGATACCCTGTAGTATATGAACGAGAAATTTACAACTAATAACGTGTTGTACATTTAATCCTGAACTTTTTAAAATATTCTTTTATTAAAAGAGATTAAAAAACCTCGTTTTTAAACGAATTTACATTCCAGAAAATTCTTCGCTGGACTAACAAATGAGTAGTTCAGGTCTGTCCTAATAAGTTAGTTTATCTTTGGGTTTCTAATTACTTTCACACGTGCATACAAACTACGGTCGAGAACTGAATGAACTTGTGTACGCATTCAGAAAGGAATGACAGATCAGTGACACAGCGCTATTAACCTCATCAGAGAAGTCACAGTGCGGATGGATGCACGTGACTACTTTCAGTATACTGTATATATACTCTTTGATTCTTATTACGTGAAATAGGTCAATTGTGTTCATCAGAAGTTAATGACAATATTACATTACATTTGGAAAACATGAAGCCACTGGGGGCCTATCGAGGTTATCCAAGTTATGAGCTATATTTTATAATAAAATTGGTCAAAATGTCACTCTCAAGTCAGCTAATTAACATACAACTATTTACAGAGCTACCAAAGTAGCCTACATAACTTAAGCTAAGAATATACACTATTTACAATCTACAAACAGTCTCATTCATGAAAGCGTCTAATTCTTTCTTAATTAAAACTATCCAAGGAGCTATTATTTACTACATCATATGCAAATCATTCCCAAAATCGGACCTTTTCCAGTTTGTGTACCGTTTTTCATATAATTTATTTTGATTGGTCATACAACCGCCGTCGATTATAACAACTTTTAAGAGAGGTAAGTTCTTGATAACATAACATAACATAACATAACCTAACCTTCTGTTTTACTCTATGCTGTGCCTAACAGAAGCAAAGAAACACTAGAAAGTTGCATAAAAGCCAACATTGTAGAAAACGGTACAAACTGGAAAACGTCCCCAAAATCTACTATTCTATGACTGAAAAAGTATTTTCGTAGATTCAGTCTACGAGTTTGTTTTCTAATTTTATCATTATGTCTTCTAATAAGCAAAAGTTACTTACATCTAAATTGTCCAAACCTGAAAACATTTTAAACATCTGTATCATATCTCCCCTCAAACAACGTCTCTCAAAACTAAACATACCCAGTTCCTTTAATCTATCCCTGTATTCCAATCTTCTTGGGTTAGGGATAAGCTTGGTTGCCCTACGTCGCACACCTTCAAGCATATCAATATCATATCTAAATAACTTTAAATCATTAAGTATCAAGAGGTAAGGGAGTAAAACCACAATGAAAAATGAATTTAGTTGAAGGTAAGTTTTCGATTTATACTAAAGTCCACATCAGGTGCAACTCAAGATATAGTACGACTAAAATTATATAATTGTGGATTATTTCCCATATACTGTATATTATTAATGTAATACTTGTATATTATGATGTAAACTAGTATATTAACTCAAGCTATACAGGGTGACCATAAATTATCTTTACAAATTGAATTCAATTTCAACTGAATTTGTAAAGGTAGTTTATGAACACACTGTATAATTGTATACATAATAATGATAATGTTTAGGGGATGTTTAACCTCCTTTGTAACGGCAAAGGTCATTATGACGTAGGGAACCTTCATGTAAGATCCAAACCTACGGGTCGCTAGGGTAGCACCTATAAACGAAGTAAAGACATTGAGATTGGGGGTTCGGATCCCGATGATACTAGTAAAAATAATACAGGAATTAGAATAATGGACCGCATTAGTTGGCCTGAGCACTGTGCCAGTTTCTGGCCCTCCTCACTGATTATTATTAACTCCCTCGTTAGCTATGCACGGTTAGGTCTAAGTGAAGGTTACATTAAATTTATTAAGATTTTTTTTGGTGGGGGCGGGAGGGGAGGGGGGACAGGCAAGTTTTGATGTGGACATTTTACAGTCTTAAAAATTACGTGCGTTGACGCCAGAGGGTCATAAAAATAATGATAATAATGATTAATGAGAAGGGCCATAAACTGGCACAGCGCTTAGTCCAGTCAGAAGTTATCCAATCTCTCAGATTATTACTAACCAGGACCATCGGGAGTCGACCCCCCGACCTCAGTGCTTTCACTTCGCTTACAGGGAAACGGTATTACCTACTAAGTTAAGGACGTTGTCATATTTTTCCCAGAGGTAGGACCCTACTTCCTAAATTAAATTCAATTTTTATCATTACACTGAAAATAAATTAATGAGACACTTGATAAAAATTGAATTTGTGATCCAGTTCATTTAAAGGTTTTCTACAAATTATTTCGATCTTAATTTGGTTTCTTATTATGTTATTAAATAAAAAATTACTTTAATGAAAAAAAAAAAAATTATATATACAGGGTGTCCGAGAATTATCTGTACAATTTTTGGCTGTTATTAAAGGTCAACCATGAAGTGTAGAAATTCCAGTGTTATCCCATTTTACAGAGAATCTCATTAAGTTTTTTCTGATACCAAGTTTTGACAAGTTGTTTAGAAATTCCAGTGTGTCCGAACATTATCTGTACAATTTCATCTTTTAATAAAATTCTTGATAACACGGAAAATTCTTAAACAAGATTATTTAGAATCTGTATTTTCAAAAGTTTCTTTTATTAAAGTAACGTTGTTACAAACATTCGATATGTGCACCATTAGTGATTCGCAAAACATCCAATCGATAATCCAAATGTTGCCATGTACGCTGCAGCATATCCACATATCAATTCGCTCAATAGCAGCTGTGATTCTTGCTTTTAAATCATCAATGTCTGTCACCCGCGTACATTTCTAAAAAACTTGTCAAAACGTGGTATCAGAAAAAACTTAATGAGATTCTCTGTAAAATGGGACAACACTGGAATTTCTACACTTCATGGTTGACTTTTAATAACAGCCAAAAATTGTACAGATAATTCTCGGACACCCGGTATATACACAAACTCAGAATGGTCCCCTGAGAAATTTATATGTTAAACACAGACCGTGCATGGAACAAGGAACTCTTCTGGGAAAATTAAATCCACTATAGTCCGAATAAGTAATGGTAAATGACAAATACCATAGTTTTTCTTTTTCATGATGCTAGCTGGTGAGGAAGCTATATTTATGGGATCTCTTTGCGAGAGACCCGTTGCCCACGTCGGGCTAGCATCATGAAAAAGAAAAACTATGGTATTTGTCATTTACCATTACTTATTCGGACTATAGTGGATTTAATTTTCCCAGAAGAGTTCCTTGTTCCATGCACGGTCTGTGTTTAACATACATATATATATATATATATATATACACATTCAACTGCAAAGAACACGCAGTATAAATAACGTAAAGAACGACGCTTGTATAGGAGATATTCCGCGCAAGACGAGAGAGAGAGAACGAAACAAATGAAAAAATGCGAGTATGTAGAAGAATTACGGCATTTGGAAGAGTGAGGCCCCTGGTGTAATGGTATCGCATCTGACCGGCAATCGGAAGATCCCGGGTTCGATTCCCGGGTGGTTACCTCATTTTTTCATTTGTTTCGTTCTCTCTCTCTCTCGTCTTGCGCGAAATATCTCCTATATAAGCGTCGTTCTTTACGTTATTTATACTGCGTGTTCTTTGCAGTTGAATGTATATAATGTTACGGCATGCGGGAGGTGCCCCTTGGGGCATTGGTTTCTGCGAGTATGTAGAAGAATTACGGCATTTGGAAGAGTGAGGCCCATGGTGTAATGGTATCGCATCTGACCGGCAATCGGAAGATCCCGGGTTCGATTCCCGGGTGGTTGGTTACCTCATTTTTTCATTTGTTTCGTTCTCTCTCTCTCGTCTTGCGCGGAATATCTCCTATACAAGCGTCGTTCTTTACGTTATTTATACTGCGTGTTCTTTGCAGTTGAATGTATATAATGTTACGGCATGCGGGAGGTGCCCCCTTGGGGCATTGGTTTCTGCGAGTATGTAGAAGAATTACGGCATTTGGAAGAGTGAGGCCCATGGTCTAATGGTATCGCATCTGACCGGCAATCGGAAGATCCCGGGTTCGATTCCCGGGTGGTTACCTCATTTTTTCATTTGTTTCGTTCTCTCTCTCTCGTCTTGCGCGGAATATCTCATATATATATATATATATATATATATATATATATATATATTATAAAATACGAGAGAAATAATCAAGTATTATTAAGAGATATTTGTACTAATAAAATGAACAATATTATTTTAGCGTTAATCAATATATGCCTGACTCAAAACTTTATTTGGAAATCCGAGGTCACATCGCAGCGATTCAAACGATCCATCATTGCCTCCCACTTCGTTGAAGGCGAGAGAGGATGCTGAAATCTCAAACCCAACTCATTATTACTGGTGGATTAATTCCCCTGGGAGAAGGCAAAGATGTAAAGATAAAGAGACCGGGATCAAACCCGGTATACGTATACGTACACGCTTCCCAGTACGCTTCCGCTGGGTGTCGAGAGGCAATGAGGAAAGACTGCGCTATCTGATACAGAAATTTTGTTGACGGAATGGATGTAGATTAATTGGTTTTGGATTAGGGTGCAGAGGAGAGTGACTGACTAGAGAGGAGGGTTCATTACTCTATTATAATGTAGAAGGATCTGGTCGTCTTTCGTTAAACTAAGTGGAGGATTGCATGACTTACAGACGAAAGTATAAGTTTATGGGAAAGTTTTATAACCTACAGTAATTCGCTTTTATTAAAGGGAAAGGCGGAAGATTATGTTCACTCGTTATACAGTATATATACAGTATATATATATATATATATATATATATATATATATATATCAATCAACATAAAGAACGACGCTTGTATAGAAGAACGTTCCGCGCAAGATGAGGAGGGAGGACGAACAAATGAAAAAAATGAGGTAACCACCCGGGAATCGAACCCGGGATCTTCCGATTGCCGGTCAGATATGATAAGCGTCGTTCTTTACGTTAATTATACTGTGTTGTTTGCAGTTGAAATGTATATATATATATATATATATATATATATATATATATATATATATATAAAGTGTGTGTGTGTGTTACAGGGACTTTGTGTAACTAGGGATTTCATGTAAGGTTAAGTCGTGATATTTTCGTTAGTTTCAACGAAAATATCACGACTTAACAACTAACCAATCGTCAAGGGCGTACAGTTGACCTAACCGGGCATTCAGTTAATCGGCCATTTAATAATTTCCCCGTAGGTTCCTGCGAAGGTCAAGCTTGTTGCTCCACCTTAGTCCTACAGCTTAACGTGGAATCCGAACCACGACCCAACACGGGTGGTTAGAAATTACAAAGTCCTCGCCCGCACTCGATTTCACGACCTCCCAATCAGCAGTCCATCGTCTTAACCACTAGCCTACCCAAAGTACCCATTTATCTACCAACCAGTTTTTATTGTGTAGAAGGATGAACATCTAGGTTAGCTGCGCGCCGCCTGACATTAGCAGGAATCGAACCCGGACCGATGGATTCGTAGTCAGTGATGCTAACCACTGCACCACCGAGGCGCATATATAATAATAATAATAATAATGTCTGGATACATTATATTCAAGCATTATGTTAACTGTCAAAAAATTTGTATAATAAAAATTTAATGTTATTGTTACGAATTGCAGCCATTGTTTAACTACTGAAGCCACGCAAATTCGAATCAATTAAGTCTCTCAACATCCCCCCATCGTTAAAGCACCGTGTATCCCCATTTTTGACTGTAATGGAATTCTCTCTCGAATATGGAAATTTCTTCCGAAACAAAAGAAGAACAGACGCGCCGAAACGTTTTCATTCGTGATCCTATCTCCGATGCCATGCCCCTTTTCCTTCGTCTCGCGTGATTAGCATTCGTTGACCCACGATCACACTCACCGCGGGATTCGAACTCCCTGGAGAGAAAAGAGGAGGAGACCGAGATACCATTACCGAGGGTATCCGAGGTTTCTAAAAATCTTTTCGCCATCGAAGCCATTCGCACGGATACAAAATTTGTTCCAAAAAGCCTATACAGCCTCCGTCGTCGGTAAACTTGGAATTCTTTCTTCAATGTCAACTGTCTTTGTCGTTCCTTCAAAGACTTCAAAAACAATTTCTTTCCTCATTTTTACACTGATTAATTTACTGAAAAATCATTTATCTCATTTCTTTTCAGTTCAAACCTCCTCTTCACCATTAATTTGGTTTTAGTGTAATTTTATCAGCTCGAATTTTGACGACCTCCAAATGCAGAATTGTGGGAATTTGATGTTAAAAAGTATAAAGTCGAAAATAGAAAATAAATAAAAAACAAAATGCATATTTTAGGATATTGAAACATTTCCGTTTCCTCGGATAAGGATTTTGCTCATTTAAGTAAATTTACAGTCTAAACCAATTCGTTTCAATATATATAACCTTCAGTTATGTTAACAGTAAAGTAAATGTATCGGCGAGGAATTTTTGTATTAGGCCTAACAAGGTTACGCAATTAGGCAAGTATTACGCAATTACGCGGGCTACGTCGTGCCCAGTGTCGTAATACCGCTTCCCGGAGATCAGCGAAGTTAAGCGACATTGTGTCCAGGAAGTAGTTGGATGGGAGACGGTCCTCCGCGTTCAGATTATGTAGCGACCCGTGGTTCGGATCCCACGTAAAGCTGTAGGTCCCTTCCGTCATATGACCTTAGATGTTGCGAAGGAGGTTAAACAACCCAATTAAAAAAAACGCAATCAAGTTAATAAGTCTTAGACAATTTAGGTTAAGTTTAATATTCATAACAGTAAATTATAGTTAAGTATAGCATTCATATGTTATATAAGTCTGTAGTCCGAGACTTGTTGTATATAACTAAATATAAATATAAAATTGCAGCATATATATATATATAAACGGGTGCGGCAAAAATAACGTCCTTTTTAGTTTATTCTCTTTTATTGAAGGAAATAAATCAATTACAGCATTTTAAGAGAAATAATAAGGTTTTTAAGAAAAATACAGCATTTTAAGAAAAATAATAAGTACTTTCTCAGTAAAAACTAAAAAATAACTGGAATTTAATTAATTTTGTGGTTGGTTATACTGTATAAAACTATAGAGATACAATTATTAAAAGGGCGTTACTTTTGCCGCACCCGGTATATATATATTAGTGCAATTATATAAAATAAAATTGTGAGAAGAGAAGATGACCTTTTTAGTATGTGTATATATATATATATATACAGTATATATATATATATACCCACTTCAACTTGGATATATTTTTCCGTATGGATCACATCTGTGGGCATCTGTGGGTTGTGGCCATGCCTTTCTCTGCCCCTGTCGTCGGTATCCCATGGGTATCATGCCCTACATTGCCACTTGAAGCATATTTTCTCTCATCTGTATTAGCCCTGAGCAGCATTCACGGGTCTGTGGATGGCTTTATCCACTCCTCCAATGACAACAACTCTGTCCATGAAGGCCACACACAACTCCCACAAAAGATGAAGAAAAAATCCACAAATTCCCTGACCCTCTTATTTTTCTATTTTTTATTTTAGACAAATTTATTATGCCCATTTTCTATTCCCACTTTTGTTCTTTTTTTTTATTTTTGGGTATCTCGATGCTGAGAGGCCTTTCATGGCCTTCGGGATTATTTATTTTTACGTTTTTTTCCTTATATACCATCGATCTAATTGGTCTCGATTGCCTCTCCCTCTCCCCCTCACACACACACACACACACACACAATTGTATATGTAATATGTGGGTAGACCTATATATTTCGTCTATCCTTTCAATAAAACATCGTTCTTGGGTATTAAAATATGTCATTTCGAGTATTTTGTTGATCGCTCAAACAAACTGTGTGTGTTTTTGTAAATAAAGAATTGAATTGAATTATTTCACTACTGAATTGGTACAGTTTACGTGGATCGATATATATATTTTTCATTATTACAACATATATAAACTG
This sequence comes from Bathynomus jamesi, assembly GCA_023014485.1. Taxonomy (NCBI): domain Eukaryota; kingdom Metazoa; phylum Arthropoda; class Malacostraca; order Isopoda; family Cirolanidae; genus Bathynomus; species Bathynomus jamesi. Next base: position 196,541 of record JAJOZX010003283.1, on the reverse strand, counting down.
CGTTTGGCAAGCAGAAGCGCTTTAAAGGCCGAAATCTACTATTTTGGTATATTTTATAACATTTCTACGTAAAGGAACTTCTACACATATTCATTTTAAACATTACACATTAACACAAACTCGGAAAGGGTTTTCATCGTACAGTAATAAGTTATTACACATTCGAGCAACTGATGTCTTTGTATGCTTAAATTTGACAGTATATCATTTCTATATGGATATTATATCCATTATAGCGGTTATAATAAAAAATATAGCTACGTAACACATATTGAACAAGGAGAAGACAAATGCTTGTATATATCATACATAGAAAATTTACATGAAAATTTCAAGCTATATATATATATATATATATATATATATATATATATATATATATAAAATGAAACATAATAATAATAATAATAGTTTTTACTTCCTTTGGGAAACGGACGTGATTCATTATAGTTTTGATGTTTAAGTTTAGAAGAGAAAATTCAATAACTTTGGAATTTATTAAATTTTATTTGCTTCATGAAAGTTGAGAGAACATTGTTTAATTTTAATTAATTTATTTCATAGTAATTCCACCACTAAATAAGTGCAAGAGAGCTTCTACTCTACCGAAAAGCGTACTTTGCCTTTGAAATAGGTTTATTCTCCATATATCTTGTTTGATGTTCGTGATGTATTTGATTTTCCAACACATTTTCGATTAACATCAGTGGGACAAAAGTTGTTTTGTAACTGTGAACGTTAAAAGATTTCTGAAGAGTGAACATCATAATGACTTTTGTTTAATTTTCCTTCGAGTCTCTTTTGGTTTGTGGTTAAAGAGTTAATGATGTAGTCACAGGCACCCCCATATGGAGTTACATTATTATAGGCGAGGTGTAGATCGACTAAATATAGCGTTTTAAGTGTAATTGTGGGTAGAAAATTTAATTTTGTTCAAATAAATGAGAATTTGTGATCTATCACCAACTGTATGTTTTCAATACGTCGCTGAAAAGATAGTTTGTCATCAACCGCAACTTCCAATATTTTCCCCCCTCAGTGACAGACGAGATTGTATGCGAGTTAGTAATTATATTGGTCTGCGTATTATTTTCTTTATTGTGACTAAGAAAAAGTTTGTTTTATTTTCATTTAAAGACAATTTGCTGGCTTTCAACCAATCATAGAATGCCACAATGTCTTTATTTATAAGCTAACTCGTTAAGAGATGCAAGATCATTGTTTGAGTACTGTATATCAAAGTATCGGCCGGGTACTGAAAGTCTTTCCAATTATGACAGTCATTTATATAGATAAAAAGTAACAGAAGGCTCAGAATACTTCCTTGTGCAACTCCATCTGTAATTTTTAATTCTGAGTTAATAATGTTATTTTGTTTGAGGTACTGACTCTCATCGCAGAAGTATGATTTGAACCAATGTAATGCATCAGACTTCATACCATAACAAGATAATTTAGTAGCAAGTATGTCATAGGAGATTGTATCGAAGGCTTTCGAGAAGTTCATTAACAAGAGAACGGAAGATTCCGTTATTAATACGAATATTTGTTATTAATGTACCTAATATGGTTGAACATAGCCAACTTGTTTAATGACCTTTCCTAAAACCGAACTGATACTTATATAACAGTTATATCTAAGGGTTCATTATAAATGGTATTTATTAACAATTAAATTTGCAGGGAAACAATTTTGTTCTCTTTTCTTATGTAGAATTTCGTTAAGTTTCTTAGAATCGTCTTTGTATTCCTCAAATTTATTGCTATAATAATACTTTGATTTCGCTATTTTTTTTTAATTAGATTCTTCAATCTGTGTCTACAATTACTGTATGTGTTGTGGTCGTGATACTTTCACCTATGACCAACCAACGACTCTTTAACCTCAACCTCTTGTGAAATGCATATAAATAAAATATTAGCGTGTAGTTAAAAATGCTAGCAAATATACACATACACACATACATCCATCACTTATTCAACATTTGAGAGAGATTGTTTAAAGATTAACTCTTAAACAAAACGTATCTATAAAAGGTTTCACTGTTTTACAAAGTTCCGCCCTCACACACACACACACACACACACACTTGATTTATGGGTTTCAAACCCATTTTTTTTTTTTTTTTTTTTTTGCGAGAGTTTACAGGAATAGGTGGTTCCTCCTTTTTGTTGGTTTACTATAATACACAATCAACTGTAGAGTCTAACCACCCTATAGAAATGATATTTATATTCACGTAAGCACTGTGCTTGTCTACTTCTATAAAAATTAGATACAGTGACGAAATAAAAATCTTCTTTCTATCATAAATTAATCTAGATTTTTTTTATACAAACTTAATAAATTATTATATTTCACATATTATTAAGAGAAGGGATAACACACCCGACCTCCGTGAAACATCTGAAAGATTCTGTTTTACTTTTCTGTTTATCTTCTAGGAAAATTAAATCCACTATAGTCCGAATAAGTAATGGTAAATGACAAACATTATAGTTTTTTCTTTTTCATGATGTTAGCCCGACGTGGGCAACGGGTCACTCGCAAAGAGGTCCCAAAAATATAGCTTCCCTCACCAGCTATCTGCAAAGCAGATAGGATCCAGCTTTGGGACAGGATCTAGGGTTTAAAGCAGCCTAGCCCCGCTACATTTAGAACCTCAATATAAGCAAAAGTCTCGCTGCCTTCACGTCGGATTGAATACATCAAAGAAAAAGGGGTAACTATATATATATATATAAAATGGAGAAAACTAGTCATTAATCTTACTCTGAACCCTGTAACTCCCCAAACAACAGGGGAAAGTAGAAAAGGAAGATTGTGTCGTGTTCCCAAATTAAAGGCTAGACAGGGAACATCCTTAACCCTGAAAGAAAATAGTTTTGTTGTGAGAGGACCAAAACTGTTTAATCAGCTGCCTAAAGACCTAAGGAACACAAGTGATGTTGCAGTGGACATCTTCAAAAGAAGTTTAGACGCCTGGCTCAGAACAATCGCCGATGAGCCGGGTATATCTGGCTATGTGAGGTGGAGAGTACAAGAAACCAACTCACTACTTTACCAGGCCAACCCGAGAGGAGGGGTGACAACTTGACCTTCGTGAAATGAGGAATGATCGCGCGGAACATTTGAGAGGTTGAAAGGTGTGTGTATATATATATATATATATATATATATATATATATATATATATATATAAGCAAACAACCACAGGGAAAAGGAAAAGGAAACACGAAGTCCGAGCGCTTTCGTGATATATTCACATCATCAAGGAGAAACATGATGATGATGTGAATATATCACGAAAGCGCTCGGACTTCGTGTTTCCTTTTCCTTTTCCCTGTGGTTGTTTGCTTATTAATAAGATAACGTGTGATTTTAGTGCATATATATATATATATATATATATATATATAATTTATATATATATATATATATATATATTTATATATATATATATATATATATAATGATATTGTTTCTAGATCTTTTCATTATATATATATATATATATATATATATATATATATGTGTGTGTGTGTGTGTGTCACAAAACCATTGAAACCATTTTATTATAAACTAAAGACCATTCAGTAATTGAGAAAGTGTATACAGCCAATTTCATTGATGCCTTCCTTAAGTAAAGTGCACCCCCGTACATAAAAATTTCAACAATGATTTATTATAGAGGATAAATTCCTTTCTGGCTATCCGTATTAATCCCTAATTTCGTTAAAAAAAAAAATTAAGATTGGAGAGGTTGTCGGCTCTTTAAGTGGTTTCCTTTAACGAGTCGTTATCTGAACTATCGCTTCTCTTTTCACTGTATACAATCATGGAATCATTATTATGTTATCACGTCCGCAATCTCGAGTCCTGTAATTTAGTAAACCTTTGGGAACTAGTAGGTATAACAAATGACCTCTAATTTTAAGTATTTATGAATGCATGAGCTCCATAAATCTCGAAAGGAAAATCCAGTGTCAATAAATAACTGAAAAGGGGCAAAACTCTTTAATAAATGGCCAGGTAATAAAAGAGGGAACCCCGTTCGCTTCTCCCTGTACATTCTCCATTCCAACTTATACGCGATATGAATAACCCAATAAAGAGTGTGACGCAAAACGTGACGAATCATAGAGCCTTTTGCGATATTTCGAACGTGACAATCGCTGATAAATCGTTCGACATATACATACGCCCAATAATTTTTCTTCATTCGTTCGAGCAGTGCCAGCTAGAGTGCCACACTGAAGCAACGTACACTGAGGATATATATATATATACTATTCAGGCACTGAATTTCATATTCCTATAGGTATAGGCATTTGGCACCTTATTTACCCCTGGGGGGTACGGGCAAATGGGTTTTGTTACAGTAAACCTGTCAGTAATTTGAATGCTTCTTTCGGCCATAACTTATGAGGTTTCCTCACTAGAATTAATGACGAAGTTGGGTGTATAAAGGCTTCTTTATACGCAAAACTTTTAAAACCTATTAGTTAAAATTGTAGTTTTATTTGTGTTTAAGATCAAAAGTTATTTGTTTGTTTATCATAGACTTAGTTAAAATTATTTAGTTAAAATAAAAATTTAAACATTTAACTAATTTTTAAATTTTAAAGTATAAAAATCAATTAATTTTATTTAAGAATATTATGAGTTAAATTATTATGAAGAAAAGTGAACGGTAACTTGTAACTACCATCATTATTATCATCATTATTATCATTTTTATCATTATTATCGCTTATTGTTGAAGATATGGGATCACCTGAAGCTCAGGGCCCCCCAGCCTTCTTTAGTTAGCTTTATAAGGCTAACTAACGAAAATATCACGACCAAACCAAACCAATCGTGAAGGGCGTACAGTTAACCTAACGAGGTTAGGTTAGGTCGTGATATTTTCGTTAGTTAGCCTTATAAGGCTAACTGAAGAAGGCTGGAGGCCCTGATCTTCGGGTGATCCAAGATATAAACTGAAATTATTAATCCTTCAAATAACAGTTCAAATTTTATTAATAAAATACTTTTGTTTTAGACTTATAATGTTATAAATTAAAAATACTCAACTGACCACATTCAAATGACCACATACCAAAGTCGAGTCTCTGACCAGTCTCGCGTTGCAGGTTTTGAAGGCAGGATGAAATTTAGCAAGTAACTCTCTCCTTCGCCAATCGTCCGTAGCTCAGTGGGAACACCGTTTTCCTATAAGCGACGTGAATACACTGAGGTCAGGGGGTTCGAACCCTGATGATGCTGGTAATAATAATACAGGAGTTAGAGCAACGGGCCGCATTAGTTGGCCTGAGCGTTGTGCCAGTTTCTGGCACTCCTAAATAATCATTATTAACTCGCTCATCAAATCCCCAAAATAAAGAGGGATGCTGCTGAAGGTCGGCAGAAGGCTGATCCTCAATATTTATTTGGAAACAACAAACGCATCAACGCGTACAAAATACAACAAAAATTAGAGCTTTGAGAAAAAAGTTCGCCTAAATATGTTTGAAATCAGGAAAAAATTGTTAATATATATATATATATAATTATATATATATATGATACAACCCAAAGTGAAAAAGAAAAATATTCCAAGGCCTTCGTGTATTGCGGTTTGGCCATGTGTATTCGATCGGATGAACACAATGTAACTCAGTAGCCTATATATAGGCCAAACGGGTAAAACGTTAGATATTAGGGTAAAACAGCAAATATACGTGTAGAATATAAATAATTCTAATGCATGGTTAACGATATGTATAGATTAATCATAGTATCAAATGGGATAGTTCTAAAGCGCTCGTTAAAAACACATAATTAAAAAAGAATATCTAGAATGTGCATTTATCCATTTAAAAGTAATTTCAATAATAGTGCGGGAAGGTATAAAATTGACAATATCTGTTAAAATACCTTTTACCTTAATTAACTCTCGTTAATTATGTGCTATATCTTTTATTTTTCTGTCCCGTTGTACATATGTATATATTTTTGTCATCTCACCTCCCTTCATTCCATGACGAGATGTAGGCTACTTCTGAATACACGAAAGGCCTTGGAATCATTTTTCTTTTTTCCTCGTGAGTTTGTATCATTTATTAATTTCACGTGTTAGTTTTGCGAAATTCATCCCATATATTTATATATATATATTCTTTCGGTGAGAAATATATATATATATATATTATATATATATATATATATATAACTGCAAACAACACACAGTATAATTAATGTAAAGAACGACGCTTGTATGGAAGAACGTTCCGCACAAGATGAGGAGGGAGAACGAACAAATGAAAATAAGGTAACCCTCCTCATCTTGTGCGGAACGTTCTCTATACAAGCGTCGTTCTTTACATTAATTATACTGCGTGGTGTTTGCAGTTAAAATGTATATATGGTGCGGCATGCGAGGGGTGTGCCCCCCTCAGGGCATTGGTTTCTGCTCGTATGTAGAAGAATTACGACTTCTGATTAATCGGGCCCATGGTGTAGTGGATAGCATATCTGACCGGCATATCGGAAGATCCCGGGTTCGATTCCCGGGTGGTTACCTCATTTTTCATTTGTTCGTTCTCCCTCCTATCTTGTGCGAAACGTTCTTCTATACAAGCGTCGTTCTTTACATAATTATAACTGTGTATTGTTTGCAGTTAAAATGTATATATGTGCGGCATGCGGGAGGTGCCCCCTCGGGCATTGGTTTCTGCTCGTATGTAGGAGAATTACGACTTCTGATTAATCGAGGCCCATGGTGTAGTGGATAGCATATCTGACCGGCATCGGAAGATCCAGGGTTCGATTCCCAGGTGGTTACCTCATTTTTCATTTGTTCGTTCTCCCTCCTCATCTTGTGCGGAACGTTCTTCTATACAAGCGTCGTTCTTTACACATATATATATATATGCCTCAGTGGTGCAGTGGTTAGCGTCGCTGACTACGAATCCATCGTCCTCGGATCGAGACCGCATGACGGCAGCGGCGCGCAGCACAAAACCCGGCTGTTCATCCTTCCACACAATAAAGAAAGTGGTTGGTAGAATAAATGGGTAACCCTGGGTGGCCTAGTGGTTAAGACGCTGGTGCTGGTGGGGCGTGGTTCGGATTCCACGTTAAACTGTAGGTGTTAAGGTGGAGTGAGAAATGCTTGACCTTCGTCAGAATGAATAATTCGGGCGAAGTAATAATTCGGGCGGAAGTAAAACCAAGGTTAACCAAGGTTGTGTATGTCGATCGAATAAAACCATTTGATTCCGGTATCGTTTCAAAGTAGAAGTTAATCCAGTCTCATTTTCATCTGTAACAAAAAAAAAAAAAAAAGTTTCGAAGTTACGATACATTGGATGAGAGACCGGATCTCTGTAAATCTCTCTTCCTGTTATCTCAACAATTAAAATTCGGTACAAGAATTTCTTCGACGAGAAAAGAATCGATTTTTTTTAATTTCGAAAAGTGACTAGAATTAAAATGAATCGTAAATTTGTTTTGTAATACATAAAATTTTAATGTTTCATATATATATATATATATACCTTTGGTAAGCTTCCGCTCGAATTGTTCATTCTGACGAAGGTCAAGCTTTTCACTCCACCTTAAACCTACAGTTTAACGTGGAATCCGAACCACGCCCCACCAGCAGCCCAGCGTCTTAACAACTAGGCTACCCAGGGTACCCATTCATCTGCCAACCACTTTCTTTATTGTGTGGAAGGATGAAAAGCTGGGTTTTGCTGCGCGCCGGCTGCCGTCACCAGGCCTCGAACCCGGGCCGATAGATTCGTAGTCAGCGACGCTAACCACTACACCACCGAGGCGTATATGGCACACTAAATTGTCGCTTTATTAGTTCGGTTTGTTATGCTTTACAAATTTACAATACGGGTAAAATTTAATATCAGTTTTATAATACGAGACCAATGCTATTTTTATTGCTCATAGCCGCGCGGAATGGGGCATGGAAATATGGTTCAGTCTCCTGATTACTTACCTAAAACACACACACACCACACACACACATACATAATTATATACTTGCGTACACACAATTCATGTATCGGGCATTTACTCTACATGTATATTAATGGTGATATTCTTCGAAAGTTCGTGCCATAAACAATAAAAAATAACGGCACTAATATTTAATGCCAATTCCATTTCTAAGAGAAAGCTGAACGATCCGTACGCTCCATGGTGTCGGACCCTCCGATCCGACCATGTACTCTGATACTACAGCAAGAATGACTGTCACGGTTACGTTTAAGCACTTTTTGTCCAACTATAAAATTTACGCCGTCCAAGAAATCAACGAAGGTAGTACGTTCGGAATGCGCGTGAGTCCACATAACATTTATATAAAGGCTGTGTGAGAGAGTGGACCTACAGTAGCTTTTCGTGGTTTACAAAGTACGACTACCGACCTAGGAAGATTCAGAAAAGCATCTTCATCTCTAGAAACTGCGTGAAGTCCGAGCCGAGCGTCGAACTCAGTCGAATGGCCAGTCGGTCTACCACAGGGCCAATCTGGCGTGGACCACAGCGAATGAATCGCAATGCAAAATGCATTTGCAACACTCTCCATTTCACTCATCACAGAAAAATATTATTAACTACAGTTCATTAAATAAAGAAAACAGTTATTTAGTTCGCTTTACTGAGGGTAAATCACAGTCATGTTGTGTTCTCTCTTTACGCGATGAAGCCAACAAGGGTTTTTCTATAGGCTTGGTACGTGTTATTCATCAACTTTAAATCTAAGTTATGAATTATTAAATTTTACTATGAGAGAGAGAGAGAGAGAGAGAGAGAGAGAGAGAGAGAGAGAGAGAGAGAGAGAGAGAGAGAGAGAGAGAGAGAGAGAGATACAAGAAAAGAAGTACCTCAAAAGGCCTTGCGGCCCATACCGAGGAGGTACCAATGGCAACGGGTGCCACGGAGAATTTTCTACACACTCAAATAGTGTGCAAAATTTTGGTCTAACCTTTTCTTGAACTGATCCACAGAGGAACTGTTCACAACTTCCGAAGGTAACCTGTTCCATGTGTCACAGATCTTATACGTAAAGTATTCCCACACACACTAGTCCTAAACCGTTTCAAATCCAACTTCCAACCATTGTTGCGAGTTGGGTTATCATTAAACTAAAAACTTCTAAAATCGCATCGTTGAACCCGCGAAGAGCTTGAAAACCTCGATCAGTTGACCGCGCAGCCTCCGAGTTTCAAGCGAAAACAAGTTCAGGGCGCGTAACCGTCGATTGTAGCCCATTGCCTAACGAAGGGATTAACTTTGTGCCCTCGCTTGCACTCGCTCCAGCCTCTCAATATTTCCTGAGGGTGGGCGACCAGAACTGCACAGCATACTCCAGGTGCGGCGAACAAGGGAATTGTACAGTGAGAGCACAATCTCCTTGTTCCGAAACTGAAATTGCCTCCTGATATAACCCAATAGTTTCTGGGCTTTCTTTTCCACCTCTACGCACTGTTTCGTAAACTTAAGGTCGCTGCTAATTAGCACACCCAAGTCCTTTTCTAAATCAGTCACCTCGATATTACTACCCAATCGAGTAGTCCGACTTGGGATTGGCGTAGCCAATGTGCATCACTTTGCATTTACCCAAGTTAAACGGCATTTGCCATTTTTCGGACCACTCTCCTATCCTACCTAGGTCCGCACGCAGTTCTCCTCGATCGCTTCGGGCGTCCCAACATTGGCCCCAAGCTTGGTGTCATCAGCGAATTTGGCGATCCGACTGACGATCCACCGTCGATATCATTTATGTAAATGATAAACAACAGCGGCCCCAAAACGGAACCCTGAGGAACCCCACTAGTGACCGAGGCCAACCCGAACTAGCCCCTTTAATTACCACCCTCTCCGCCTATTCTTCAGCCAGTTTTCAATCCACCTACCTATCTCACCACCGATACCCAGCGCGCGCACTTTCGCCATAGCAGAGAGAGAGAGAGAGAGAGAGAGAGAGAGAGAGAGCGAGAGAGAGAGAGAGAGAGAGAGAGAGAGAGAGAGAGAGAGAGAGAGAGAGAGAGATACTTCTCGGAATTCTTAAGGGCCTTTTGGTCCACTCAGGGAGGTTTATCTTATTAAACTAGTGCATTTTTTAACTATTCTAGCGGTAGCAAAACACTGGATCAAAGCCAAAGGCGGGTGCAGATAAAGGTTGAAGAAAATTCTTTGACCCTGGAAAAGTAACCAAGGAAATTTGGGTCTCCCGCAGTAAAAGGTGTTTATGCGGCAAGTTTTATATTGAATATTCATACTTTGCCGTGTTGTGCCACCACGAGAATAGAGAGAATCTCTTTCCGGCGAGGAATATCAGTGGGAGGTCCCTGTATCTACCCCCATGTACTTGTCCCTTATGGAGAATTAAAAAATGTTTCGTGGGTGATCAGCCGTGTTGATACGGCAAATTCAAGTCTCCCACTTAGAGATTAGTGTTCAAAATACGAGTTGCTCGATGGCTGATCATGCTATGTGGAGCACAATACAATCAGAGACGTCTCTCTAAAGTTGGGGAGAACTGACTGTAGAAGAAATTTTACAAACTCCCGCAGGGTTACGTTATAATACTATTTTCAAAATAATTATTTAATCGATTTTTAAATTATATTATATACGAGAACAGCCTTAATTAAACCCCGAGTGTCTTTACTTCAGAACTTTGTTCAGCCTATTTTTAAACATGTTCACACTTTCGCTTGAAACAACCTTCGAGGGGAGTTGAGTCCAGATATTAACTATTTTATAGGAGAAGAAAGTAGCACAAATGGAGGTACTAAATGTTTTAAGTTCCAATTTAAAACCATTATTTCTTGTCAGAGTGGTATTAAATGAACATAATTCCGTGTAATCTACCCTCTCTATCCTATTGAACATCTTGAAAATTTGAATAAGCTGACCGCGCAATCTCCTAGTCTTTAAGGTAAACAGAATTAAGTGTTCGAATCTTAGGTGGTAGTTTTGCAGTCTCATTGAAGGGATCAATTTTGTGGCCTTTCTTTGTACTTTCCAACCTTTCTATATCCTTCCTAAGGGACGGAGACCAAAACTGTACATAATACTCGAGTTGAGGTCTAATTAGTGAATTGTAACGAGACATTACAATATCCTTATTTCGAAATTGGAACTGTATTTTAATATAACCTAGTATTTTTAAGGCCCTCTTTTTGACTTCTGTACAGTGCTTTGACGGTTTGAGATCATTACTAATATAAACTCCTAAGTCTTTCTCTAAATCAGTCTCAGTTAAGTTCCTCCCCAACAGAGAGTAATCGGTCTTCGGTTCTTGTAACCTACGTGCATTACTTTACATTTGTCCAAGTTGAATGGCATCTGCCAGGTAGCAGACCATTACGCCCAACCTATCAAGATCATTTTGAAACATTCTTACGCCCTCCTCATTACTTACACTATTTCTGATTTGATATCATCTGCAAATTTAGAAATTGTACTTAGGAGTCCAACGTCTATATCGTTAATATACATGATAAAAAGTAAAGGACCCAACGAAACCCTGTGGAACCCACTGGTGACGGGACCCACTCCGAAGCCACTCCATTTATTATCACTCTGCTTTCTATCTCTTAACCAATCTTCAATCCAGGGAAGAACGAGCTCAGTAATTCCTAGTCGTCTAACTTTAGTCATCAATCTCGCGTGAAGGACTTTGTCAAAGCCCAAAGGTTTTTGGAAAATCGAGATACACTACAGGCCTATCATATACAGTATCTACTGCCGTAGCTGTGTCGTAAAGTCTACATATTATGGAAGAATTCTAAAGGTTTGTTAAACAAGATTTATTTTCGCCTGAATTCATGTTGAGAGAGAGAGAGAGAGAGAGAGAGAGAAGAGAAGAGAGAGAGAGAGAGAGAGAGAGAGAGAGTTACAAGGAGTTACAAGGAAAGAAGCACCTCAAAAGGCCTTGCGGCCCATACCGAGGAGGTACCAATGGCAACGGGAGCCAGGGAAAATTTTGTAAAAGTTTATTTTTCTTTCAACTATCCTAGCAGTAGTAGAAAACTGGATAGTAAAGTAGAAGGCTCTCTCCCCACCCTCCGCTCCCTCCCTGCCAGAGGCAGGTACGGAAAAAGGTTGAAGAAAATACCTTGACCCTGGAAAAGTAGCCAAGGAAATTTTACAGGAAAGTGGAGAATATATAAATAGCTCTATATTTAGCTTGCTCACAGAGACACCGAGCAAGCGAACTCCTGCAGAGTTTTCTGAGGTTTTAATCTTAAACTATGAGTGTGTTCAGTACTTTGTCTAGCCTATTTTTAAACAGATTTACACTTTGACTGGAAACAACCTCTGAGGGAAGTTGGTTCCAGATATTAACTTTTATAGGAAAGAAATTTCCGCAGACTGAGGTCCTAAATGTCTTTACACACTCAAATAGTGTGCAAGATTTCGTCTAACCTTTTCTTGAACTGATCCACAGAAGAGAGAGAGAGAGAGAGAGAGAGAGAGAAAGAGAGAGAGAGAGAGAGAGAGAGAGAGAGAGAGCTCCATATTTCGTTTTCGGCTCCTCAAAAGCGCTCGTTGTTTATCAGAGATTATCGCAGTTGTGATCTGTTCGACATCAGAATTGTCAACTCCTGTGGCGGGATTCGAAGCCTAGTTTGATGCGGCGACTGACAGGTCCTCGAAGGCCTATATATATACAATATACAAGATTCCCACGACAGTGGGTGGCGCATCGAACCCGTCGAGGGGAACAATGAGGGCGGATTCATGGAATGGCGTGGGAGAATGTAAGACATGAATGACGTTTCTTAATACAAAAGGAATCTTAGAGATACACTTTGGCTGAGGACTAAAGATGTCGATTCGAGATTACTGATTCGCATCACGCGATTTAATTCATACAGAAAGAATCTCTTCGAGGCATGAATAGAGAGAGAGAGAGATTATTGAGCGAAGATTTTAATGATTCAGAATTTGGAATCAGGATTAGGATGTAGGAGCTCATGTTTAATTCATACCATCATCCGTAGACTTAATAGTTTTAATGGAAGTCTATAAAATGCTTTTAATTATTATTATAAATTTTCAATGGAATGTACTAATCACAAACATTGGCAACCCTTTAAGATTTTTTTTTTTTAACAATAAAAGAAAATTAAAGTCTTTAAAAAGAAATGTTCATTTAACTTTTTTACATTTATATGTTGAAAAGCATAAAAGAGTTCTTGTTTATCTCATCCGCATTCTTTTCAAAGCATTTTCAAATCACTTTTTTTTCTTTTTTTTTTACATTTTCTTTTACATTTAAGGAGCAGAAACATACATCAGTTCAGATGATGAATTCTTAAAAAGGAGCTTCACGCAGACAAGCATCTTTTAGTTCTTAATAAATAATTATTTTGTTTACAAGAAGCGGCGGTAGGCAACTTTTTTCAGTCTGGAACCACTTTCCAAATGCAAAATATTAAGCGATTCACATCTGTATATTTTGTAAATTAAGTCATGCACAGAAGTTGTACATAAATTACCAGACTTATACAGCTGAAATGTAATTTTAATTAGCGCATAAAAATGCAGAATACTACTGTAATAATTAACAAAAAGTGAAGTCTGAACATCAAATAAAAAGTATGTTTGAAATAATTAAGAAAATAAAATTTAATTTTCATTCACCAATTGAACCCATCTTCATAATTTCCGGGTTAAAGAACCTAGTTTTAAATACCTCACAATACAATACCCAAGTAAGGTATAAGAAAATATTTAATGCGAATTTCGGCACTGCATATCTTCTACCAGCTGCCGACTGCTGTAGTACGGAGATCTGTATGCAGAATACACTGTACAGTATATACAGGGTGTCCGAGAATTATCTGTACAATTTTTGGCTGTTATTAAAAGTCAACCATGAAGTGTAGAAATTCCAGTGTTGTCCCATTTTACAGAGAATCTCATTAAGTTTTTTCTGATACCAAGTTGTGACAAGTTTTTTAGAAATTCCAGTGTCCCCGAACATTATCTGTACAATTTCATCTTTTAATAAAATTCTTGATAACACACGTAAAATTCTTAAACAAGATTATTTAGAATCTGTATTTTCAAAAGTTTCTTTTATTAAAGTAACGTTGTTACAAACATTCGATATGTGCACCATTAGCAATTCGCAAAACATCCAATCGATACTCCAAATGTTGCCATGTACGCTGCAGCATATCCACATCAATTCGCTCAATAGCAGCTGTGATTCTTGCTTTTAAATCATCAATGTCTGTCACCCGCGTACATTTCTAAAAAACTTGTCAAAACGTGGTATCAGAAAAAATTTAATGAGATTCTCTGTAAAATGGGACAACACTGGAATTTCTACACTTCATGGTTGACTTTTAATAACAGCCAAAAATTGTACAGATAATTCTCGGACACCCTGCATACACCTTGGTAACCTTGGGTTTGCTTTCGCCCGAATTGTTCATTCTGACGAAGGTCAAGCTTTTCACTCCACCTTAGACCTATAGTTTAACGTGGAATCCAAACCACGCCCCACCACGAGCGGTCAGAAATTACAAAGTCCTCGCCCGGACTCGATCTCACGACCTCTCGATGAGCAGCCCAGCCTCTTAACCACTAGGCTACCAGGGTACCCATTTACCTACTCAAGAATTTGTGAAAGAATTAAGTTAGTTAACCATACACTGGGTTTTATTATAAGCGGTATTTAATTTAAAAACTTTAAAGTCACCTTTGATGATTTGTGGACAAAGAGAACTTTTAAATCGAATATTCTGCATTTTTTATCAACACGTCACGAGCAACAGAAAAGGACGCCGTGAGCAACATGTTACTCACGAGGCACGGGTTGATGACCAATGCCGTAGGGTATATATGCTTATCACATTCCATTTCGTAAATACGTTAAGTGAAATTCACTTTTTACTGGAATATTCAACATTTTGGCAGAAATCCTACTGCCTTTCTCAAGATTCAGAAGACAAAATTCTCGGAAGAGAACATTTCACAAGTTTTACACCAAAGTGGGTGGAGTCAAGATCGACGTCATTGCGTCGGATCAGCTGTTCTTTTTTTCATGCAGAAAGGAGGGGCCAAGGGCAAATGCTCGCAAAAGCGCCCCTCCATAGAAGAAGAAAAGAGCCAAAATCAAGGTCCGGGGGTTTTCGAGATGCCTAGACACACTGCGTTTGAAAGATGGGAGGTCATAGATAGGAGGAGAGATGGATTGAGGAAGATTGTTCCAGAGTTGACCGGTTGAGTAGATGAATGACTGAAAATACCGATTAACACTTGCATTAGATAGATGGACAGAAAAGGAATGATAAAGTGTAAAAAGTCTGGTACTGCGTGCTCTCCTTAAAGGAGGCGGCATGCAGTTAGAGAGTTCAGAAGAGCAATGTCCATTATGATAGCGATAGTAAAGAGAGAGTGAGGCGACATTGCGGCGAAGAGAGAGAGATTGAAGACAATCAGTAAGAGGCGGGGAAATGATGAGACGAAAAGCCTTTGATTCTACCTGGTCAAGTACGGCTGTGTGGGTTAAACCACCCCACACATGAGAATCATACTCCAAACAGGGGCGAACAAGACCCCTGTACAGAGACAGCAACTGAGTGGGGGTGAAGAAACCTTGGAGGCGGTACAACACAACTGGGACTGCATCAATTTAGCGAATACACATTGAGCGAGTGCACTTTGAGCGAAGGAAATTGAGCGACTTGACGCATTGAGCGATTAGGCTAACTGAGCGAGTACAAATTGAGCGAATGCAAACTGAGCGCAAACTGCGAAGTGCAAACTGAGACGCAAAAATAATAAACATTCACCTTGTAAAAAATATTTATTTAAAACAGATATATTTAATTAAAATGTACTTTTATTCAAAACATTGAAAAGTATAATAAGTTAAGGAGTGAATTATATATGTAATTCCAAATTGTAGGAAACATTATGCAGAAAGTCGAGAATATTTTGATCATTATCACCTTCGATCAGACGTTGCAAACGAACGTTTACTTGTTCGTATTTCTTATAGGGTTAATTCCTATTTAACCGTCGGAAACTCAAATCGGAAACTCAGTCCGAGTGGGACGTCATCTAGGCCTAGGTTAGGTTAGGGGTACTACAGTACTTACCTTTCCGGGTCACGAATTCATTATGGGGTACCCATGCCCGGTTTGGTCAACTGTATGCCCTTGACAATTGGATAGGTTAAGTTGTTAAGGTGGCGCTCAGCTTGCACTCACTCAATTTGTACTCGCTCAGTTAGTCTAATCACTCAATGCGTCAAGTCGCTCAATTTCCCTAGCTCAAAGTGCACACCCTCAATGTTTACTCGCTCAATTGTCGCACAATCAGCACACCTATTAGAAAGAGAGTATATGTGATCTTTCCAGGAAAGATCACGAGAAAAAGAAACGCCAAAATTGTTAAGAGAAAAGGAAGGATTCAGTTGTGTGTTGCTGAAGGTAAGGGGATAGTCGTGTGGAAGATTATGACGAGTAGACAGAGGGAGGAACTGAGGTTTTTGAGGCATTGAAAGCCACAAGGTTTTCTCTGCCCCAATCAGATATAGCAGAAAGATCAGAAGTCAGGTGTCCCATAGCCGTCCTACGCGAATCATGATGCGACTGCTGTGAGGGACGCTTTGGGAAGGGGGTGGAGAAGTGAAGAGTGGAATCATCAGTATAGGAGGGAATAGGACAGGAAGTGCGAATTAAAAGATCATTAATAAATAAAAGGAAAAGAGTGGGTGACAGGACAGAACCCTGAGGAACACCACTGTTAATAGCTTTAGGAGAAGAACAGTAGTCATCTACAACTACAGCTATAGATCGACCAGAAAGGAAATTAGAGATGAAGGCACAGATAGAAGGAGAGAAACCGAAGGAGGGCAGTTTGGAAATTAAAGATTTGCGCTACACTCTATCAGAAGCTTTCGATATGTCTAGCGCAGTAGCAAAAGTTTCACCGAAATTCCGAAAGGAGGATGACCAAGAGGCAGAGAGATATGCAAGATTATCGCCAATAGAACGTCACTTGCGGAATCCATACTGACGATCTGAAAGAAAATTGTGAGAAGAAAGGTATTTAAGAATCTTCCTATTAAGGATAGATTCAAAAACTTTGGAAAGGCAAGAAATCAAAGCAATTGGACGATAGTTGGAGGGTTGAGAGCGGTCATCCTTCTTTGGAACAGGCTGAATGAAAGCGAACTTCCAGCAGGAAGGAAAAGTACTAGATGAGAGACAAAGACGAGAGTTTGCCTAGGCAGGGTGTCAGCACAGAAGCACAGATTTTAAGAACAACAGCAGGAACACCATCAGGACCATACGTCTTCCTAGAGTTGAGCTCAGATAGGGCAGAAAAAATATCTTTAGAAGAGAGCCTAATTTCAGACATAAAGTCAGAGGGGAGGAGATGGAGGAACAGCACCAGAATCGTCCATAGTTGAGTTGGAAGCGAAAGTTTGAGCGAAGAGTTCAGTTTTGTCAGGAGAAGAGACGGCAACTGAGCTGTCGGAATGGAAAAGAGGAGGGAAAGAAGAGGAAGTAAAGTTGTTGAAGAAGTTCTTAGCTAGATGCCAGAAAGAGCGAGAAGAGTTAGAATTGGATAGATTTTCACATTTTTGTCGGATGAAGAATTTTGGTGAGCCGAAGAACAGATATAAGCTGAGTGAGAGTCAGGAGTTGGATGGCGACGGTTCCTTCTGAAAGCCTCCTCTCTGTTACGGATAGCATTAGAACAAGTAAAGTTAAACAAGGTTTTTTTGCATTACTAGTAGGAATAGAATATGGAATGTACGCCTCCATGCTCGAGAGAATCACTCTGTGATGCGCTTAGCACACTCAGAAGGACCCCCGCCATGGAAGCAATAATCATTCCATGGGAAATCACAGAAGTACTGCCTAAGGGCCTCCCAATCAGCGCCGCCGAAGTGCCAAAGGCGCCTCCTCTTGGGAGGATCCAAAGGCCGAATTCGAGTGATAGGACAGGAAACAGATACAAGATTGTTATCGGAGGAGCCCAACGGAGAGAAAAGTTTCACAGAGTAAGAAGAAAGATGAGAGGTAAGAAATAAATCCAGAATGTTGGGCCTATCTCCAAAACGATCGGGGATACGAGCAGGGTGCTGTACAATCTGCTCTAGGTCATTTAGGATAGAAAAGTTGTAAGCTAGTTCACCAGGGATGTCAGTGAAATGGGAGGAAAGCCAAAGGTGGTAGTGAACATTGAAATCTCCTAAAATGGAGATTTCAGCAAGGGGAGAGCTGGAAAAAATGTATTCCACTTTGGAAGTGAGGTAGTCAAAGAATTTTGGATAGTCAGCAGAATTAGGAGAAAGGTAAACAGCGCAGATGTATTTAATTTGAGATTGGCATGTTCGGGAATAGAGAACAAGTTAGGTCATCGCGTACATATACGCTACATCCACCTTTGGAGTGAAATTGAGTACAGAGAAAGAAAGAGGGTACAGAAAAGGGGATGCTGTCAGTCGTACCAGAGACCTGAGTTTCAGTGAGGAAAAGAAGATGAGGTTTAGAGGAGGAGAGGTGGTGTTCAACAGATTGAAAATTTGAGAAAAGGCTACGAATATTGCAGAAGTTTATGAAAAGTGAATCAGACAGAGGTCCAGAACATCTCAAATAGGCGGTAGCAGATCCAGACCCGCGGCCCGGGTCTGCGTTCCCGGTATCGGAATTGTTCATTCTGACGAAGGTCAAGCTTGTTGCTTCACCTTGGACCCAGAGCTTAACGTGGAATCCGAACCACGACACCACGGGTGATCAGAAATTACGAAGTCCTTGCCCGGACTCGATCTCACAACCTCTCGATCAGCAGCCCACTGGGTCATCTAGGGTACCCATTTATCACCCAGCCTATTTTTCCTGGAAGGATACATGTATGTATGCCGTCGGTACCAATAGTCAGGAAACACTGGGTCATACCTATTTTACAATCTCGTACTGGAATCGATGATACAACCGCACCCGCACTCACAATCTAGTCTCGGATGCAAGTATCATTTCATGTGAAGTTCAAGCGCGTTCATTTGTCAAGTAGAGGTGATAAAGTACGACAAATGACAATGCAGTCGTGCGAGGAATACTTTAGTTTTACCGTTTTTAAAACAATACATGTTGTTGTTTTCTAATCTGGAACTGTTACTCGTCGATCTTACTATATAGGAAAGTGTTAAATTTAAGACGTTGGTTTTAAAACAGATGAATATAAACTTAATACTTGACTGCCAGTGGGCAGTGAACAATATACTTATGAGACTGAGAAAGTTGCCTCATATTCGAAACTGTAGATTCAGTTTGAATAATTTCGGTTTCAATTGCGCCTCGGTGGTGTAGTGGTTAGCATCGCTGACTACGAATCCATCGGCCCCGGGATCGAGACCCGGTGACGGCAGGCGGCGCGCAGTAAAACCCAGCTGTTCATCCTTCCACACGAAGAAATTGGTCGGTATCCCAGTGGTTAAGACGCTGAGCTGCTGGTGGGGCGTGGTTCGGATTCCACGTTAAACTGTAGGTCTAAGGTGGAGTGACAAACTTGACCTTCCTCAGAATGAACATTTCAGGTGGAAGCCAAACCAAGGTTATTATAATAAGAAAGACTAAGTCTGAGTTTAATGACCAGCGTAAAAAAGCAGCGTACATGGAGAGAATATATGGATAAAGTAAGAAAGTAAAATAAAATCATACCAAGTGGAACCCAAATACAACCCTGAAGAACACCAAATTTCAAAGAAAGAAAAAAATCATCCATCAATATTAGTGATGTAGCGGATGTCATTTTTTTCACATCCGCGGATGCGGATGAGGATGTTTGATTTCAACATCCGCGGATGCGGATGCGGATGTCTACATTTTCGTTATTTTTTAGGATATATTCGAGATTTGTTGTGTTTAACGTATATAATAAGTTATTATATAGAGAGAGCTGTAGCTATAATGTAGTATAATTGATTAATTGTACAATAATTGCTGTACTTTTCTCTGAACATATAAAATAATATCAAGCATCTAACTAATATAGAAATCAATCAGTGAATTCGTCTGCAAATAATTCGTTATATTTTGTTGAGTTTCAGCCACAATTAGAAGCCATAATTGTGTTACCAGGATGCGGGACGTGAACCCAACTCAAATGCACCCCACCGACCTCTTTCCCCAACCTCCACCCTTATAGAAAGAGATCTTCAATTAGCTTGATAACTATTTATATTAAGTTTAAAGTTTTATTAGGCATATTTATAAATGAGTAATTAAAATAAAGTAAACTAAGATGTTCATCGTTTAATGTTCAAACTTAATTATAGGAAGGTTATGCTTAAGGAACATTAATTTTTCTGCCTTTTCTGCTGCCAGTCTGTTCTCTTTTCATCATATATTAATCCAGCACTGCTAAATAATCTCTCGCTTGGTATGTTTGTTGGAGGACAGGCTAAATGTTTCCTTGCAAGTTTACTCAAGTATGGATAGATATTCTGCGTATTTTTCCACCAACTAATAGGATTGTCACATGCAGCCAGGCGTTTTTCTTGGTGATAGCTCTCGATCATTTTTACTACATCTTTGACATCGCGTAGGTCTCGTCATTGCTGCTTGACTCAAGAAACTGAGAGACAGATTCTGTGATAGATTTGCTTGTTGAAGGTGTTGATTCTGTCACTGAAACTTTTATTCTTTTGGTGGGTGGCGAAGCGACAGATTCAAGAGATTGAAGCTCTTCAACTGCTTTGCCAAGTGATGATTTAACTCGTTCTAATGTACTAGGTGAAAATAACTTAGCTTTGTAACGTGGATCTAAGTAGGTTGCAAGAGAGTACTTCATACAAGAACAGCCTCTCGTCTTGTCGCTTGCATCACTTTTGCGCACAATGAACTAGTTCTATTAATATAGTAGAATTTGATAATTTCCGCTTATTAATGACGTTTTATCTCAACGGTCCACATCCGCACGACATCCGCAGTCCAAAGTGCGGATGCGGACGCGAGAAAATGTGCGGATGTGACCTACATCACTAATCAATATACTCAAGTCAACGTCCGTAGCGCAGTGGGTACCACAATTTTCCTATAAGCAAAGTGAAGACACTGAGGTCGTGGGGTTCAAATCTCGATGATACTGGTAATATTAACCCCTTAACTGCGCTATTTCGGCGCCATACATATATTTTTATAAATATGACTAAGTTTTCCCCAGTTAAGGGGATTAATAATAAGTTTTCCCCAGTTAAGGGGATGGATTAATAATACAGGAGTTAGAACAATAAGCTGCATTAGTTGGTCTGAGCGCTCTCCCAGTTTCTGGTCCTCTTCGTGATTATCATAATTTTATTCGAACTATGCATGCGGTGGCATATGTAAAAAAATAAGAGAAAAATGGAACGTCTATACATGACATATTTTGGAAGTTATGGCACACTATGTCAAAAGATTTAGATAAATCAATGGTCATTATTTAAAATTCGAAACATCGTGCATAGCAAAGATAAATTTTGTAGGATTAAAAAAAAAGATTCTCAGGTAAATAATGTACCTTGATACAAACAGATATTTAATTTTATATCTCGTTGTCTCTTGGTTAAAGATTTCAGTTCACGTTCAAAGAACCCAAAATACTATGCCATTTTTTTCTTTTTTTGTTCTAAAATGAAATTCGGTCAGAGTACTTGGAGGGGTGGGGAATATTAGACGAGTGTACTTGCAGTAATCAGTCACTGACCCCAGATTGGGACTGAGATTGGAACTTCGTAATCAGTAAAAATGACAGTCTATATACGTCTCAGAATGGCCATGAATCAGAGTAGGGAAAGCTAACCCTCGACACCAAAAACAAAAAAAAGTAACTTTTTTATTTAAAGAACAGAGTAACTATTTTTGAGTTTAAAGGAACTTTTATTTAAACAAAAAAAAACATTGAAAGAGGGATCGGGAAACGTCAAAATCGCATGCGTTTAATAAGCACATAAAATTCCACATGTTTTTGCCTCTAACAAAAAACTAATTCCACGCGCATTCCTCTCGAACAAACTTGTATTCAGGGAATCTCCTGAATTTGTCTCGGTCGGGTTTTCTTGACCATCCTATTTGTATAATTATAAGGCGAGTTCTTATAAGCATCCTGTCTCCAGTACGTCTGCATGTATGTACAGGGTGTTAGAAAAGTCACTGTGCAGTAGAAGACGTCTATGAATATTTGCAATAAAAGTAATAATAGGAGCTATTAAAGAATAGGGACCCCAGCCTTCTTTAGTTAGCTTTATAAGGCTAACTAACGAAAATATCATGACATGACCTAACCTAACCAATCGTCAAGGGCGTACAGTTAACCTAACGATTGGTTAGGTTAGGTCGTGATATTTTCGTTAGTTAGCCTTATAAGCCTAACTAAAGAAGGTTGGGGTCCCTATTCTTCAATAGCTCCTAATAATATTTGTTTTTGTTTCTTTCCAGGTTGAGCTGTTGACCATGTTATCGATGGAGGAGCATATTTGAATTGATTGAATTGAGCATAGCATCTAAAGGAGCTCATTTCCAACATTCTTTATAGACATATACAATGGATCTTGTGAATCTTATTACTTTTAATAAATGTCTTCTACTGCACAGTGACTTTTCTAACACCCTGTATATATATATATATATATATATATAATATATATTATATATACCTACCTTCTCCAGGTCTCAGAGATCGATAGAGACCTACCTCTCTCTCTCTAATCTATATATTGTATATATAGTCTCATGTTATAGATGAGAAGTTGAAGTTCCGAAAAGTTATCTATCTACTAACTATGAATCTATATTAGTCTCCTTTGTATCTATTATCTATCGTACATAAAAAATACTCCAAATATGTATGATTACGGACGAAAGGGTGAACTCGTAACTCGCGTAAATCTCAAACTATTATAGCCGCATTTTGTTCATAGGATAATTTATGCCTCGTAAAGTGTCTACCAAATAAACTGTATTGAAATTGGCTTCATATTTCCCGTTCTTTTGATGGGTGGAGCGTTGGGTTGGGTAAAAAGGGGAGAAGAATGATGCGATGAATGAAAAGAGGGTTCATTACAGAACCATCTCTTCTGCCTCTTTATTTACTAGGAAGCAGAGCTGGGCACTTCCGCAAACACTTCCGCAAACCGCAAATTCCGCAATTGCGGAAGTGTTTTTCGTTTGCGGACTTGCGTTTGCGGCAGTCATCGCAAATTAGTGATTTTGAGTTTGCGGCGGATTTGCAATCGCAAATCCGCAAACTCAAAATCACTTCCGCAAACGCAAATCCGCAAACGCAAATTCACTAATTTGCGATGACTTTGCCGCAAACGCAAGTCCGCAAACGAAAAACATACTTCCGCAATTGCGGAATTTGCGGTTTGCGGAAGTGCCCAGCTCTGCTCGGAAGAGCCACACAGAAAATTGAGTGTTTGGTATTTTTTTTTAGTTGGGGGGAAAAATTATGAAATTGTATGAACGAATTAAGACGCAAGTATACATTTCTATTGGAATATTTACTCCGTAAAAAAATTATGCTAAATTAACAATAAATAACTTATGGTAAACGTATTATTATTATAACGCTTATCAAAAACAATAATGAAACACTCTTTGAAATATGAAAAATAGCTTAGAATTTTTATCTAAATTCGGTATTCCTGTTTTACTTTCAACATCTTTCAGTAGTTATTTGAAACCTGTTCCGAAAGTAAACAAAGAAAAATTTTACTTAGAATTAGAATATAATTAGAATATAGAATTAGAATATAATTAGAATATAGAATTAGAATATAATTAGAATATAGAATATAATTAGAATATATATTATTTAGCTTCCTTTTTCAAGAACCAACATTTTGAAGTGGTACTGGAAGTTTGAAAATGTAGAGGAAGTGCAACGTGGCTGGATTCAAGAGTATGGAATAGCAACTCCCACTCGTACAACAATCAGTCGCATACGTGATAAATTTGAAGAACATGGAACTGTCCGAAATGTGAATAAAATCAAGTGCGGGAGAAAACGGACAGCGCCAAGTGAAGAAAATGTAAAAACTGTAGCGTTCTCCAAAAACGTCAACAAGACGCTGTGCACGTGAATCAGAAGGATCAGTCAACCTACCGTTCATTTCATCGTATTTCAAAGGAATTAAAGTGGAAACCGTAAATACTAGGCTTTTGTACGATCTCAACGAGGATGATCATGATAGAAAAGTAAAGTTCTGCTCTGAGTAAACGAACATTGTGAAGTTGAGGATAGGATAATTTGGTATGATGAAGCTACTTTCAAATTGAATGTTCATAATAAATCGTCACAGCTGTGCATTTTGGGTAGTGCAAAACCCAAACATTTATGTGGAGAATCATATTAATCTGCCAGGCTTTACCGGTGTGGCTTGGGTTTTCTTCTCGTGGCATTGTTGGGCCATTCTTTTTTAATGATACTGTAACAGGTCAAAATTACCCGGAAATGCTAGATAATGATGTCTTTCCCGCAATACGACACCTGCATGAGGACCATGAGGTTTACTTTCAGCAAGATGGCGCACCGCCACATTATCACAGAGATGTTCGAGCTTTTCTTGATACAGACTTTCCTGGGTTGTGGATAATCGTGGAACCACTACTAAATAACCTCCGAGGTCACCTGATCTTACCCCTCTGACCTTCTATCTGTGGGGGTACCTGAAGGACAAAGTGTAAGGCACTAACTCTTAAAATGTGCAACACTTATAGGAAGCGACTGTTTGGGAAGTACGCAAAATCTCAACTAATATGAACACTACTGTGTGTCGATCTGTTTTGAGACGTTGCGCGGCATGTTTGCGTGTAAATGGTGAACATTTTGAACATTTAACATGAAATTGCTATTAAATGTCGTTTTTACATGCTTACTTAAGTACATAGTAAAGTTGTTTTTTTAAAGTACAATTAGTATCTAAAATAAGTTAAAAAATGTGTCTACAATATTTTGAACCACCATATATATATATATATATATATATATATATATATATATATATATATATATATATAATATATATACAAACTCAGAATGGCCCCCTGAGAAACTTATGTTAAACACAGACCGTGCATGGAACAAGGAACTCTTCTGGGAAATTACATCCACTATAGTTCGAATAAGTAATGATAAGTGACAAATACTATAGTTTTTTCTTTTTCATGATGGAAAGCCCAACGTGGGCACCGGGTTACTAGCAAAGAGGCCCCAAAATATAGCTTCCCTCACCAGCTATCTGCAACGCAGATTGCGTATATTGAGGTTCTGTATGTAGTAGGCTAGGTGTAAGCTGTAAACCCTAGATCCTGTCCCAAAGCTAGATCCTATCTGCGTTGCAGATGGCTGGTGAGGGAAGCTATATTTTGGGGCCTCTTTGCGAATAACCCGATGCCCACGTTGGGCTTTCCATCATGAAAAAAAAAACTATAGTATTTGTCACTTATCATTACTTATTCGAACTATAGTGGATGTAATTTCCCAGAAGAGTTCCTTGTTCCATGCACGGTCTGTGTTTAATATACAGGGTGGGCCGTAAGTTTCCATACATAGGAAAAATAAACATTTTTTTATGGACAACCATTTTTATTTATATAATATGCTCTACATGGTTGCCATTGTTTTGAAAACACATTTCAATACGTGTTCCCCACTGTTGATGAACACGCATTAGCACAGTTGACGTTATGCTTGTAATGGCGTTGGTGATACGTTCCTTTAGATGATTTATGTCTCGTATCTTTTCCTGATACACCATGGCCTTCAAGTGCCCCCAAAGATAGAAATCAAGGGGGGTGAGATCTGGGGATCTGGGAGGCCACTCCACAGGACCACGCCGACCAATCCAAGCATCCGGAAACTGCTGCTGATCCAAATACCGACGCACGTGAAGACCATAATGAGGTGGAGCTCCATCTTGCTGGAAGTAAACTGGGAAGTTACCTTCCTCGTTTAGCAGGGATGGGAAAATCTCTTCTTGCAACATGTTAAGATACCTTTCGGCATTAAGATTTCCACTGACAAAAATTGGTCCAATAATTCTGTCACCCCATATCCCGGCCCACACCATCACTTTACCGGCACCTTGCATCTTCGTCGGACTCAGCCAGTTAGGGTTAGCATTACTCCAATAACGTATGTTTTGCCGATTAACCTCTCCATTGACGTAAAAATTTGCTTCATCAGTAAACAAGATCTTACGTCAAACGCATATTCTTAGGGTATCTGAAACATAAAAACAAACGTTTAATTTTTCCTATGTATGGAAACTTACGGCCCACCCTGTATATATATATATATGAATAGAAACGACATAAGTATTAAGGAACGTTTCTGCACACGAGGAGGAGAGATCCGTAGCATAATGGTAGCGCGTCCAACCGGCAATTGGAAGGCCCTGGGTTCGATTCCCGGGCGGTTCGCCTCATTTTTCATTTATTCGTTATCTCTCCTCCTCGTGTGCAGAAACGTTCCTTAATACTTATGTCGTTTCTATTCATTTATATACTGCGTGGTCATTGCAGTTATATGCGCATATTCACGATTTGCGAGGGTGCCCTCTCAGGGCATTGGTTTCTGCCCTATGTGGGAGAATTTCGATTTGTGATTAATCGAGGACCGTAGCATAATGGTAGCGCTTCCAACCGGCAATTGGAAGGCCCTGGGTTCGATTCCCGGGCGGTTCGCCTCATTTTTCATTTATTCGTTATCTCTCCTCCTCGTGTGCAGAAACGTTCCTTAATACTTATGTCGTTTCTATTCATTTATATACTGCGTGGTCATTGCAGTTATATGCATATATATATATATATATATATATACTGTATATATATATATATATATATATATATGCTGCAAACCCACAAGGAAAAAGAAAAACGATTCCAAGGCCTTTCGTGTATTCAAAGCTACACCTCGTCAGGGAATGAAGATAAAAGGCGAGAAGCCCATAAATATATACAACGTACAGGAAAACCAAAACAATTAGCACATACTTAACAAGGGTTAATGAGAGGCAAAAGAAATTTTAACATGATGTCGTCAATGTTATACGTCCCCGAGCTGTTATTGAAAGTGTTTTTAAAATGAATAAATGCACATTCTAGAATATTTCTTTCTATTATATCTCTGTTTTTAACAAGCGCTTTAGAACTATCCCACTTGATGCTATGGTTACATCTATACATATGGTTAAATAAAGCATTGGAAGTATTAGCTGTTCTACACGCATATTTATGCTGTTTTACCCTAATATCTAACGTTTTACCGGTTTGGCCTATATATACTGAGTTACATTGTGTACATCCAATCGAATACACACAGCCAACAACATTATCAGGGCTATTCTTTATTAGGCGTGATTTAACAGTATTATTATACTTAAAGATTACATTAATGCCAATTGCTTTAAGTACAGTTGGAAGGTATTGAAAATTAACATGGTAAGGTAGGCTAAGGATATTTTTACGCTGAAATTCCTTTACAATTACATTATTTAATACCTATTCTTGGCTTTCTTAAGACAGTTATCTAAAATGAAGTAGGATAACATAATTTAGTACCAATATTCATGATATTGCATAACTCGGAATCTAAAAATTCAGGACTGACAACTCTCAATGCTCGAAGAAACATAGCAGAGAAAATAAAGGATTTAATCGCAGGATGATGGTCAGAATAAAAATGCACATAAGAGTTATTATTAGTAGGCTTACGGTAGACTTCATATTTGAACTGATTAGAGCATCTCCAAATTTTTAGATCAAGAAAAGATTGGCTTCCATCATTTTCTTTTTCAACTGTAAACTTAATAGATGGGACTAAATTGTTGAGCCTACCAAGAAATAAGTCCACATCCAAATTATTAGGCTAAAGGCATAAAATATCATCTATATACCTGTACCAAACCAGGTTAAAATTAACAATCGTAGGCAAAATTCTACTTTCAAAAAATTCCATATATAAATTAGCTAGTACAGGTGAAAGGGGATTTCCCATAGCCAATCCAATGTAATTGTAAAGGAATTTCAGCGTAAAAATATCCTTAGCCTACCTTACCATGTTAATTTTCAATACCTTCCAACTGTACTTAAAGCAATTGGCATTAATGTAATCTTTAAGTATAATAATACTGTTAAATCACGCCTAATAAAGAATAGCCCTGATAATGTTGTTGGCTGTGTGTATTCGATTGGATGTACACAATGTAACTCAGTATACAGGGTGTCCCAAAAGTCCCTATCTATTTTGTTGAAATAGGCTGAATTTCAAATAAATGTCACACTGACCTGAATACAGATGTATTTCTATACAAATTACAAGTATTACACCATTAAAATCTTTTATTAGTAGTTTCCACATGTGCTCCATCTTTATCTCTGCAAATCTCAAAGCGGTCAGCTGCATTGCGGAACACATTTCCGAGCATTTCAGGAGTTATTTTCTCAACTGCTTGCCTAATGCGATCTCGCAGATCTGGTAAATCTCGAATATTTCTGCGGTAGAACTCTGATTTAATGAAACCCCAAGCAAAGAAATCCAATGGGGTCAAATCCGGAGATCGCTCTGCCCAGGGCCTATTTCTCCCACGTCAAATCCAACGATTTGAAAAACGCTCGTTTAGGTATGTCTGAACAATTCTGGCATAATGACAAAGTGCCCCATCCTGCTGAAAGACTACATTGTCGAGAATGCCATCTTCAAGAAGTTGAGGTTCTAAAATTAATAAAAAATTAAAAAATTAAAAAATAATTAAAATAGAAATCTAATGCATGTATTTGTCTAGAAAGGTGCATGCAATCATGTCATTAAAACATTCATTTGAAATTCAGCCTATTTCAACAAAATAGATAGGGACTTTTGGGACACCCTGTATATAAGCCAAACCGGTAAAACGTTAGATATTAGGGTAAAACAGCATAAATGCGCGTGTAGAACAGCTAATACTTCCAATGCTTTATTTAACCATATGTATAGATGTAACCATAGCATCAAGTGGGATAGTTCTAAAGCGCTTGTTAAAAACAGAGATATAATAGAAAGAAATATTCTAGAATGTGCATTTATTCATTTTAAAAACACTTTCAATAACAGTGCGGGGACGTATAACATTGACGACATCATGTTAAAATTTCTTTTGCCTCTCATTAACCCTTGTTAAGTATGTGCTAATTGTTTTGGTTTTCCTGTACGTTGTATATATTTATGGGCTTCTCGCCTTTTATCTTCATTCCCTGACGAGGTGTAGCTTTGAATACACGAAAGGCCTTGGAATCGTTTTTCTTTTTCCTTGTGGGTTTGCAGCATTTATTCATTTCACGTGTTTTATTGTGAAATTCATCCCATATATATATATATATATATATTATGTTAAACAAAGACCGTGCATGGAACAAGGAACTCTTCTGGGAAAATTAAATCCACTATAGTCCGAATAAGTAATGGTAAATGACAAATACCATAGTTTTTCTTTTTCATGATGCTAGCCCGACGTGGGCAACGGGTCTCTCGCAAAGAGATCCCATAAATATAGCTTCCCTCACCAGCTATCTGCAAAGCAGACAGGATCCAGCTTTGGGACATGGACCTAGGGTTTAAAGCAAGCCTAGTCCCTACATTCAGAACCTCTATATAAGTAAAAGACTCGTTGCATTCACGTCGGATTGAATAAACAAAGAAAAAGGGGTAACTATTGTATTTTTAGCCAAAAAAACCAAAACTTAAACCTCAACCGGGACATTGAGCGTCCACTTTTCAAGGCACGTAACACGTCCGTTTAATATACACAAACTCAGAATGGTCCCCTGAGAAATTTATATGTTAAACACAGACCGTGCATGGAACAAGGAACTCTTCTGGGAAAATTAAATCCACTATAGTCCGAATAAGTAATGGTAAATGACAAATACCATAGTTTTTCTTTTTCATGATGCTAGCCCGACGTGGGCAACGGGTCTCTCGCAAAGAGATCCCATAAATATAGCTTCCCTCACCAGCTATCTGCAAAGCAGAAGAGTTCCTTGTTCCATGCACGGTCTGTGTTTAACATATAGATTTCTCAGGCGACCATTCTGAGTTTGTGTATATTAAACGGACTTGTTACGTGCCTTGAAAAGTGGACGCTCAATGTCCCGGTTGAGGTTTAAGTTTTTTTTTTTTTTTGGCTAAAAATACAATAGTTACCCCTTTTTCTTTGTTTATTCAATCCGACGTGAATGCAACGAGTCTTTTACTTATATAGAGGTTCTGAATGTAGGGACTAGGCTTGCTTTAAACCCTAGGTCCATGTCCCAAAGCTGGATCCTGTCTGCTTTGCAGATAGCTGGTGAGGGAAGCTATATTTATGGGATCTCTTTGCGAGAGACCCGTTGCCCACGTCGGGCTAGCATCATGAAAAAGAAAAACTATGGTATTTGTCATTTACCATTACTTATTCGGACTATAGTGGATTTAATTTTCCCAGAAGAGTTCCTTGTTCTATGCACGGTCTGTGTTTAACATATAAATTTCTCAGGGGACCATTCTGAGTTTGTGTGTATATATATATATATGGTGAAACTTCAAGCGATCAAGTAGCAAACCAACGATTTTACAGAAGGGAAACTGAATAATGTCTAATAGAAGAAACACTTGTGAGGGTTGAAACCTAATCGTTATGATGAGAAAGAAGCAACCGGTTTCTGATTTTTTGTTCAATTAAAGCAAAATTGGTAAAAAAAAAAAATAAATAAAAATATCGGGGAAGGTTGCACTAACGAAGTTTTTGGAATATCGTACATATTTAATATTTTTTTTTATATTTTAGCTTTTGGAAAAGCCAGTGGTTTCTACCAGTTTTGTACCTATCTTCAAGTTGGATTTTGACTATTTGACGAGCCTTTTTCGTCTTTGCTGGATCCTTCAGTGTCTTTGTTTATATTTTGGTTTTATTAAAAACGATGTCAGTCACGGAGTATCGTGTTGGCATCAAATGCTTCAGACTGATTACTCTTACGAAAGACTTTATCTTTGATCTTTTAACAATTTTCTTTTTGGCCATCTTTTTTGTCATTTTCCTGGGATACTTGTCAATGCCTGCAACGAGCGCATGTTCATAGGGTCTGTCTCGGGTTCCTTCATCATTACTCTTTACTACGATGGCCTTCTTACCAGCCATTTTGCCAGAGAGACATCACCACTCGGCCTGGCTTACAAATTTGGCCATTTTCTTTATTATTGTTTCTTTGGAGTCGAGGCAACATTGAAAAGCAAACGACATTCTAGCTTGATGTACTGATTGATATCTACTGTATATAAAAACCGCGCCCATAACTAGTTTTTATTCCTATGCAATAAGAATTCACAAATTTCTCGGAAAAGGGGTCGGGGTCTTTGTCTCTGAACATTAACACGAGGATAAAACATTTCCCTATCATGCAAATGAAGATGACCCTCGCAAGCATGCATGAACCCATTCAACTCATTCTTAAACTTATCTCCATCGTCCGAGATTCGTTTCGAATGAAGACATAAA
>JAJOZX010003283.1:0-160000 GCA_023014485.1 Bathynomus jamesi | reverse complement strand
TACCTTTTAATTCGATTTTAATTCCTTTTAAATTTTTTATTGGGGATTTTACTCTTACGTATATATTCGTTTGTACCATCTGTCAAGCCATATAATTCAAGCTCCAAAATTTAAAGGAATGGGTGTACTTCTAATGCTGAGGTCGCCTGCAGGTTAATTGTAGAAAGGATCATTCTGCAGATATTATAGAAAATACACACACACACACAAACATGGACCAGTTATATGCTTTATAAATGTTTGACCACATTCAAAATCTAGTATGAAGGTATTTATGCAGTAAACAAGAGACAGTGTTCTACCTTCAAGCAGTGGTGGGTCCAATAAATCTTCTTTCTATTCCCACTACACTCATCTCTAGTTTTATCACACTGCAGAACTAAAAGCCACGAAAGTAATTGATAAGGTAGCCTCTGATGAACTCGCTATATTATATAATAGCAAGCAGAGAAAATTCCCAATGATGAGGAAGACCATGCCCAGAAGTTTCTTCTTAAAAGGTGTGACCTTGCGTTGTCATACCCACAAGGAAATACCATACCTTTTCACTCTTCCAAACAAACGATAAACCATAAAAACAGGACATTGCACCGTTCCGTGGGATGGTGCGTTTTAAGATATGGCATAAAATGTGCTACTTTAAATTATCTGACTTTTATGAAAAATTAGTAATAATAATTACTAGTAATAGTAGTATAGTAGCAACAGTAGTAGTAGTAATAGTAATGATTCTTCAATAGAATCAGTTAAATAAAGATGAAGTGTAACGCAGATTTCAGTATATAATTTGGAAATTGAGTTACGAATTAGTTACACTTTAAATCCGTTTCACTTAAAATCTTTTAGTCTACCACTTGCACTCTAATACTTCACATTTAATTACAACTTACAGTACATACAATTTACTGGAATTTATTAGCTGTTTATGGAAGAAACAGTGTTCCACGTAACAATAGGCCTACTCGTAAGTTATTTATGGCATATGAGCATTCCTAAATGCGTTTTTCGAGTGTTGTTGACTTTTTTTTTTTTTTTAAATAAAGTCATTTCGTTATAGGATGAAATTTGCTTTAATTTTGTTACAATATATAACCGTTATGAACGTTCCGTTAGAGGAATGATAGGAATAAGGGCTAAAGCAGCTAGGAACCTTTGTTCTCCATTCTGACATTCAATATGACGGCTGAGTCACACACGAGAAGAGAGAATTTCCCCAGCTTTTGTCATCCACTAACTGAAGAGATTTCGCATCATCTGCACGTATTTCAATGCCTTCTTTTGCCCTCACAAAATACATTCAGAGAGAAAGAGAGAAAGAATAATGGAAGGGCATTCGATCCCTAGAGTCTTTTTTCTTCCCTTCAGAACAGCCGCGGTTGTCGCCAGTAGGAAGACATTGTTTCTAAAACAACACATTTTGACGTATTTCCAAGCATACGAGAATCTCATAACTCTTTAATGACCAGCAGATAATAAGCTAATAAGCTAACGGCGTGAAGATGATATCCCGTTTAAATAAGTTTATGGGTAATACTTGAATATAAAAAGATTCGTAAGCCTTTTATTACTCCCAAATTTAACGACTTAATGTAAAATGTCACACGTAATAAACTCGTTAAAGGAAGGAATGTCGATTAGTAACGCTGAGGGAAGACATAAAACTTACTATGAATACCCAGTCTTGGGAACGGCTTTTGGAAGTTTTCCATCGCCCTTCAATTGACCACTTCGTAACTTTTGGGGAAAAATCGTTTGAATTTGAAGCTAACAATGTTTGACGTATTTGTGAATTCTCACGGAACGCCTTTGACACGCTGCTCGTTCTTTTCGAGTGATGTGAAAGGAACGTGCACTCGATTTTCGTCCGTAAACGAATTTGGAAAAGTGTTTCTTTCGCTTCTATCGCGATAGTTGTTTGCTTAAGCCCTTTTGCCAATTTTTCAATACCCAATTATCGACGTATATTATAGCTGGAAATCGTTACAGTTTACCTGGAAATTTATACGTACCAAATTCCCTATTTTATCTAATTGACAAATAAATAATGGGATCAAGTAAAGATAAGCACCCCAACCTTTTTTAGTTAGCTTTATAAGGCTAACTAACGAAAATATCACGACTTAACCTAACCAATCGTTAGGTCAACTGTACGCCCTTGACGATTGGTTAGGTTAGGTCGTGATATTTTCGTTAGTTAGCCTTATAAAGCTAACTAAAAAAGGTTGGGGGTGCTTATCTTTACTTGATCCAAATACTGTATATAAACAATAAGTATAATATATGAAACTAACTTCACATTAAGTACTGATTAGAACATACTTGTATCACGTTTACCCTTTCTTCTTTTACGAATTTTTCATTTTATCACGGTCAATTTCATTCTTTTACGAACATCTCGTAAATAACTTCATATTGTAATAGCGTCTTATTGTAACAGAATAAACAACTTCTGTTTTGTTTGTTTGGTCTGCGGTAAACAATTAAATCATTCACTCGAAGGGGTTCAGAACTGATACAAGATGTGTAAATAAATAAAACGCTCTTATAGTTATAGGTTATACGCGACATTTTTTTTTTTTTTTTTTAACTTCGTTATACAATGAACATGGATGGTAGTACTGGCTGGGACGTAAATATTAATTTCTTTATCATATTATCTGTTAGTTCATAATACAAATAAAAAGTGTTACAATTTTCAGCTTAACTAAAGAAGGTAATATAACATTTTTAATGTTACCTTCCATAAAAGGTTTAATGGAATGATTAAAGAACTGTGTTTGGTAAAAACTGCAGTTACAATTTCCAGTTTTTCGATACTGTACCTGGTTTAACAATGTTTTCGTTTAATATAAATATATGGGATTATGGGTTGGATTTCACAATTAAACACGTAAAATGAATAAATGATGCAAACCACAAGGAAAAAGAAAAATTATTCCAATTCAGCAGTACACGTCGTCAGGGAATTCCTTGACGAGGTGTACTGCTGAATACACGAAAAGCCTTGGAATAATTTTTTTTCTCTTCCTTGTGGGTTGCATTATATTATATATATATATATATATTATATATATATATATATAGTGTGTGTGTTCACTTTATCAGTTACCCAAAGAAATGCAGATGTACACGAAGTTTAGTGAAAAGAGAAACAGGACATCTTAAAGCGAGTTCTGGGGTGCCACTCAGAAGATGAAATTCACACAATGGCTGGTTCCAACAAGACGGTGCAACAAGCAACACGTCTCGTCAGACAGCGGCAACGATGGCATTCATTTTCAGTGATCGCACAATTTCTGAGGGATTATGGCTTACACACACACACACACAGATTTATTATTACCGGAATTTTTTTATGCGGGAAGGAAGTGCCAAGGCCAAACGCCCGCAACCTCCTTCCCCCCCCCCCCCCACTCTCCCCAAATAGAAGAAAAAAGAAAACCAAAATCAAGACCCAGAACTTTCGAGATACCTGGTCACACTGCGCTTGAAAGATTGGAGGTCAGACAAGGGGAAAGATGGATTGAAGAAGATTGTCCCAGCGTTAACCGGTTGAGTAGATGAAAGACTGTGAACACCGATTAACCCTTGCGTTAGAGAGTTGGACAGAAAAGCGACGAGAATGTGTTGAAAGTCTGGTACTGCAAGCTCTCCTTAAAGGAGTTAAAGAGCAGTGTCTGTTATAATTGCGATAGCAGAGAGATAGTGAGACAACATTACGGTGAAGAGAGGAGGGATTGAAGACATTCAGTAAGACGCCGGGAAATAATGACGAGACGAAAAGCTTTTGCTTCCACTCGGTCAAGTAGAGTTGTGTGGGTTGTGTCACTCCACACATGAGAAGCGTACTTCATACAAGGGCGGACAAGACCTCTGTACAGAGATAGTAACTGAGTAGGAGGTGAGGAAACTGCGAGGCACACTTAACCTCTTAGAAGCTGTTTTAGAAAGCGAGTATATGTGCTGTTTTCAGGAAATATCACAAGAAAAGGAAACACCAAAAATGTTAAGTGAAGAGGAAGGATTGAGTTGTGTATTGTTGAAGATAAGGAGATAAGGAGATAGTCGTGTGGAAGATTGGGACGAGTAGACAGATGAAGGAATTGAATTTTTCAGGCATTTAAAGCCACAGGGTTTTCTCTGCCCAAGTCAGAGATAACAGAAAAATCAGAGGACATGTGGACCATAGTTGTCCTTTGCGAATCATGGAGTAACTGTTAAGAGGGACGCTTTGTGCAGTGGGTGGAGAAGTGAACGGTGGGTGGAATCATCGGTATAGGAATGGATAGGACAGGAAGTGCGATTTAAAAGATCATTGATAAATAAAAGGAAGAGAATGGATTACAAGATAGAACACCCTGAGGAACACCAATATTAATAGCTTTAGGAGGAGAACAGTGGCCATCTACAACCGCAGCTATAAATCGGCCTGGAAGGAAATCAGAGATGAAAACAGAACGAAGAATAGAAGGAGGGCAGCTTGGAAATTAAAGATTGGCGCCAGACTGTCAAAAACTCTTGATATTGTCTAGCGCAATAACAAAGGTTTCACCGAAATCCCGAAAGGATGATGACCAAGAGTCAGAGACACGCAAAAAAGATCACCATAGAGCCTAGAGCGTCACTTGCGGACCCATACTGACGATCTGAAAGAAGATTGAGTAGAAAGTTGTTTAGAATCTTCCTGTTAAGGATAGATTAAAATCTTTAGAACGGCAAGAAATTAAGGCAATTTGGCGAAAGAGTTTGCTTAGGCATAGTGTCAGCACAGAAACTAGTTCTTCAGAGCAACAGGAGGGATCAGGACCGTACGCCTTCCTAGAGCTAAGCCCAGATTGGGCAGTAAAAAACATCTTGGAAGATATTCTAATTTCAGACATAATTGAGTCAGGCGGAGGAAGATGAAGGAACAGTAGCGGAATCGTCCAGGGTTTGAGTTAGAGGCGAAAGTTTGAGCGAAGAATTAAACTTTATAGGAAAAGAGACGGAAACTGCGCCGTCAAAATGAAAAAGAGAAGTTGTTGCTAGGTTCCAAAAAATGAGCGGAAGAATTAGATTAGATAAGTTTTTACATTTTTGTCTGATGAAGGAATTTTTGACAAGTCGAAGAACAGATTTGGCAAGATTCCGAGCAGAAATATAAGCTAAGTGCGAGTCAGGAGTTGGATGGCGACGGTACCTTCTGTTGCGGATAGCATTAGGACAAGCGAAGTTAAAATAAGTTTTTTGTTTTTTTGCAGTAGTAGTAGGAATAGAATATGGAATGATTGTATGCCTCCATGCATGCCCGAGAGAATCATCTCCGTGATACGTTCAACGAACTCGGAGGGGCCCCTGCTCGAAAGCAGTAATCATCCCATGAGAAATCAGAGTAGTACTGAATAAGGGCATGCCAATCAGCGGCGCCAAAGTGCCAAAGGCATCTCCTCTTGTGAGAATCCAAAGGCCAAACTAGAGAGATAGGACAGGAAACAGATACAAGATTGTGGTCGGAGGGGCCCCGAGGGAGAAAAAAGTTTGACAGAGTAAGAAGGAGGAGTAGTGATAAATAAATCCAGAATGTTGGGCCTATCTCCAAGGCGATCGGGGATACTAGTAGGGTGCTGTACAATCTGCTCTAGGTCATTCAAGATAGAAAAGTTGTAAGCTAGTTCACTAGGAATGTTAGTGAAATGGAGGAAAGCCAAAGGTGGTGTTGAACATTGAAATCTCTTAAAATGGAGATTTCAGCAAAGGGAAGCGGGATAGAATGTATTCCACTTTGAAGAGAGGTAGTCAAAGAGTTTTGGATAGTTAGTAGAATTAGGAGAAGGGTAGACAGCGCGGATTATTTAGTTTGAGATTGGCATGTAAGCCGTGTAGAATTCTGAGGATTCAAGTTCGGCAGTGGTTTAGAGGAGGTACATTGAGTCGTTAGTACAGTACAGTACAGTACATAAATACATTACTGCGCATCTATACAGTACACACGTAAACATCACGTACTGCATTTCAAAATTATTTGTTATAATTCGGCAACGATACCAAATTAAAAAAATATTTTCGGCATCTCTCAAACTAGCGGAAATGAGGCAAATTCCGAATTATAGAAAGGTGAATTAAAGACATTTTACAACGCGTTATTTTTTTTGTTCTGATAATAAAAATTTCCATTTTGAACAATTAAATGCGTTATTTTTTTTGTTCTGATAAAAATTTCCATTTGTAACAATTAAATCTACGGAATCATTTTGCTGCATTTAACTATTTTCAAAGTATGGGTTTTATTTCATAATTTTATATTAAAATTTGGAAACGGATTAATTTCTTTTAACATAAATCAAAATTTTCGTATCTTAGCTTTTTATTCACCAGTAAATTCAACACTTTTTGCGAAAAATACGGTTTATCCTTATAACTTGGTAGAATTTTCGAAGAGAAAATATTAGCTCAGCTATTGCTTTCTGGGCTACGACGTAGCCACGTCACTATACCGCTTTCCGTCAGATCGGGGAAGTTAAACGACGGTGCGTCTTCCGTTCAGTGGTTGAATGGGTGACTAACCTCCGCGTTTAGATAATGTAGCGACCCGAAGATGGCTCGGATCCGAGGTGAAACTGTAGGTCTCCTACGTAACATAATTTTTTACGCTGTTGCAAAGGAGGTTAAATTATTGTAATTATTATTTTTTTTATCTCATTTCATGTCGAATCTTCAGACTTTGAAATAAATAACGTCTTAATTAACGTAGAAATACAAATGAAAAGTTCCTTTTGACGTTAACAAATGAGGTTAAAGGTAGAGACATTACGCGTAACGAGGTACCTCGTGTAATTAAAGAACTTTTGGTTTTCTTCATACGCGAATACATACGTACTTGAAAAAAAAATTTTTTAGTCATTAATTTTTTTCTAAGCATAATCTTCGATCACGTATTGCCTCTGGTATTTCACCCGATCATTCAACCATACACATCTTTTATACCCTTATAATTATTGCCACTTTATTCCTTAAGGTCTAAGAGATCATTTTTTTTCCCCCCGATAGTATAATAACATACGATTTCATACGCTTCATTAAAAATATAAGCTTTCTCACTTTTCATAGAAAATACCCCCTCGGCCCTAGGGGGTATTTTCTACGAAAAGTGAGAAATCCTACAATAGGAATGGATCAATTTGAGAATTTCCTCCTTCGAGAGTCTCATTCGCGGATTTCTCCTTTTTGTACCATAAATGAAGCGAGAGAGAGTGGATAAGAACGAGAGAGAGAGGAAACCACTCTGAAGTCTTAATGAGTAGAAACGAAAATTTACACATAAATTACTTTCAGTATGTGAAAAATATTATTACAAATGAAGCGTTTTATATCCGAGTGTAGACCGCAAATATGCATACCTTAACTCTTCAACTACGAAACACGAATATTATATATATATATATATATATATATATATAGATATATATATATATATATATATATATATATATATATATATATATACATTCAACTGCAAAGAACACGCAGTATAAATAACGTAAAGAACGACGCTTGTATAGGAGATATTCCGCGCAAGACGAGAAAGAGAAAACAACAAATGAAAAAATGAAGTACCACCTGGCATATATATATATATATATATATATATATACACACACACACACAGAAAATTTGGAATTTTGTTAGTATATCATTATTTCTCTTACAATTAAAAACTACTTGGAATATTTGTCTACATCTGTTTTAAGGTACTCACAGTCTATCTATTCCTCAACTCTGGATGAAATCTGTTAAACTCCATGAAGACACGGTTAAAACAGGATGGGAGCATTGAAGGGCCAGGGAGTTCTACAAAATAAAGGAATGACACTATGATGACACTGATGTGGATGGAAAGAAGTATAAACAATTTTCCTCAAAAAAAAAGTATTTACAACTCTGCAAAATGTACATTGTACATACACGCACACACTTACAGGGTGATTCATAAGTCCTTTCCCCAAAATAACTAAAATAAATACTTTTGAAGCGGGACTTATGAATCACGCTGAATGTATATATGTATATACCCAGTAACCTGTTAAAAGTTCCGTGCGTCGGTATCTCTTCACACGAAAGAGAAACTGGCGACTCCACTTCTAGGCCTGGCCTGATGGAGAGGCGAGTTGCTTTCTTACTATCTCCATCGCATATAGCCAGGCATACCCGTGACCCGACTCATCTGGTATCGTCCTAAGCCAGGCATCTATTCTTCTTTTAAAGATTTCAACTTCGACCCCTGTGACGTTCCTGATATCCTCTGGAAGCTGGTTAAAAAGTCTTGAACCCCTGACAACCAAACTATTTTACTTCAGTGTTGAGGGGGGTCCTTTCTCGGGCGTTTAGTTTTGGAACACTACACATTCTGCCTTTCCTATTTTCCAATATTGTTTGGGTGGTTACTGAATTCAGTTTGAGGTTAGGTACCAGTTTTTCGATAATTTTCCATACGTAAATTCTTCTTTCCAGTGAACAGAGATTTAATTTACGTAGTCTTTCCGTCTTTCACAGTAGTTGAGTTCTTTACAGCCATTAATCTTGGCTGTGAAATTCCTCTGGACTCCTCCTAGTTTATTAATTTCTTCTTCTTTGTATGGGAACATCAAGACTGAGCAGTATTCAAGTTTTGGTATGATCAGTGTTTCAGCAGGGGAATCATTACATTCTCGTCCCTTCTTTTGAAGGTTCTCAGTAGCTGTCCGTAATTTTTTTGCTTTGTTTATCGCTATCTGATTCGGTGTTTCAAATTTTGCATCATCGGTCATTATTATCCCTAAATCTTTTGCTTTCGTGCTTCTCTGAATTTCATGTCTATCTGGGGCATAGTATGCGGTCTATTTAAGTTCTTCATTTCTTTCATATCTGAAGAGCTGAATTTCTTGGTGTAAAAATTCATATTATTGTCTTCTGACCATTTGTACATTCTGTTTGTGTCCCTCTATAGGGCTTCCACCTCTTTTTTATTACGATGTTTCTGCTGATCTTTGTATCGTCACCAAAGGATGTTACTATACTGTTGTCGTCTACTTCATTGTCTATGTCTGTCAGCATGATAATGAATAGGAGTGGAGCCAATACTGTTCTTTGTGGAATTCAGCTGCGTGCTTCCAATTTTGATGATGATATACCTTCGATTTTTACGGCTTGCTGCCGTTCCCTGAAGTTTACATCCATTTGGT
The DNA here is from genome assembly GCA_023014485.1 of Bathynomus jamesi. NCBI lineage: Eukaryota > Metazoa > Arthropoda > Malacostraca > Isopoda > Cirolanidae > Bathynomus > Bathynomus jamesi. Next base: position 150,803 of record JAJOZX010003283.1, on the reverse strand, counting down.
CACTTTGTCTGTTATTCTCATGTGTTTCATTTTATGTACTATTACGTCATGATGATCACAATTATCATATGTTCATCGTAGTGTAATTGCTCTCAAGTGTGTCTATGATATTGTTACAGTGCTCTATTAGTTGTGATAGGCACGATCTTCCTGATCAGAATCCGTGCTGGTTCTCATTAAAAATTTCCTGTCCCCAAAAAGTCATATATTTTCTCATTGACTATTCTTTTAAATATTTTGGCGAGATTTGATGTCAGTGACACCGATCTATAGTTCTTTGCTTGAGACCTATCCTGCCCCCCCCCCTTTTTATATTTAGAAACAATATTCGGTCTTTTTAATATGCTTGGTATTTCCCCGGCGTCCACGGATCTTCTCCATATCTAACAAGGGGTGCAGCTACTGTATTTCGTTCTTACAGTTTTTAATCAACGAAATATTCCATTTGTCCGGACCTGCAGCTGAATGTGATTTAATTTGTCCTTAGCTTTTTCTGTATATTCTGCGGTAAATTCAAAATTAGTTATGCATTCTCCATTTAATTTCTCTTCATGAAAGGTATTTCTGTCAGGTACTGCTTTGTCTCTAATTTCGGGTACTGAAAGCTAATTCATATTGAGCTCTCAAAACTTCAGATATTTCTTTCAGATAATCAGTTAGTTCATTATTTCCTTTCCTTGAGGGTGCGATAATGGTCCGCGTTTTCGTTTTTCTTTTCGCGAAGTTATAGAAGCATTTTGAGTTATCTTTTATTGTTTTTACAGTATCTTCCTCTTCTCCCTCTGAATGGCCCTTAATTAGGGCTTGTATTTCCTTGTCTATACTTTCCATTTTTATTTTTATCACGTTTTTGGTGTTGTTGCTTGTGCATTTAATTAACTTAGTGGCTACTGTCCTTCTCTTGCGGAATAGTTTTTCGCTTTTGCTTCTCGAAATAATTCTTCTTTCCCTCTGGCTGTACTTTTGGAATATACTATTTTCTAAGATTTCCAGTGTTCTTTTTTCCAAGGTTATTAGCATTTCTTCGACTGTTTTATCCTCTAAGACTGTTTTCCACTCTATTTGTGTCATATGGCATCTTATTTTTTCACAATTTATAGTCTTAGAGTTTAGATTAAAATCTCAAATTTGCTTCTTTCTTCAGTACGAGTGTTTTCTTTTCAGTGTTGTCGCCATATTAGCGGATACTTCGATATTGTTGCGGTCTTAGATATTTGTTAGCATTATTTTTATATCATTCATTAAGTTGGTGTTATTCGTAAATACCAGATCTAAACGGTTAACAAATTAATTTGTTCGAGCTATCAACATGTTTGTTTGCTCCTGTTCTTCTCTCGTCCCCCCCTTGTACTGATGTACAGTATATATATATATATTATATATATATTACACACATTGTATATAAATAAAACTTTCAAATTACACGTACGTAGTCCTACATGAGAAACAGCAAATACAATGAATACATTGTATGAATACAAACCTTCGTATAAATATAGGAAACAGTGAAACTTCAACGTGGTGCACCCGATTTCGTATTGTAATGAGAGGAAAAGTTTTCAATAATCCCTCTGGTTACGAGGACAAAGGCTAAAAAACAGAATTGTGAAGGGGAGAGCCTTTTTCCATTGTGGCTATTTAGTCGAATCCCCACGTGACACCCGGGTTCGAATCCCAAGTACCATTCTCGAACCCTGGAGACAGCAGCAGCTTTATACGACAGGACGAACAAACTTGCGAACTCAGGTAGTGTAACAGCCTTTCCAACGTAACAATAGACTCAGCGCGCGCACACACACACACACACACATATATTAAAACTTTTTCTTTTACACAAATCTCTCTCTCTATCTTTCATATACACTCGGTTCTCTTTTTTTTACGTGTTGTTCTTTACTTTTCTTCATACATTTATATATATAAAAAATATATAATATATATTTTGTAATATAAGTTTCGATTTATGGGGCAAACCTGCTCCCATTCTTTTTGAGAATAAAAAGTAAAAAGTACGACAATAAGTGCGGTTGCGTGGATCGGACCACCACAAAAGTTACAATTTGAAAAGCGAAATTGAAAATTTATTTTCACGGTGAAACGATGAACCAGAAATACAAGGTTAGGAAAAAAGAAAAAAAAAACACACAGTTTACAATGCTGTAACCGATAAACTTCTGTTGTGTTAATCAATTTACCCTTTAACCATTGGTCCAATATACGAGCCCTTTCTCCGGAAGATGTGTCGTTTTCAAGATCTGAATATTTCACTTCAACAGTTCTGGAATGTGTATCGCACGTTCATGAAATAGGTTTTCTTACCACTCTACCTTCTTTTATACTTAGAAAAGTCATGATAAATAAAAATTATGAACGTAATTACTTATTTATTGTTTAGTTATTTGTTAAAATTTTAACCCGAGGAGATTGTTACAGGAAGAGATTGTTACAGGAAGAGATTGTTACAGGAAGAGATTGTTACAGGAAGAGATTGTTACGGGAAGAGATTGTTACGGGAAGAGATTGTTACGGGAAGAGATTGTTACGGGAAGAGATTGTTACGGGAAGAGATTGTTACGGGAAGAGATTGTTACGGGAAGAGATTGTTACGGGAAGAGATTGTTACGGGAAGAGATTGTTACGGGAAGAGATTGTTACGGGAAGAGATTGTTACGGGAAGAGATTGTTACGGGAAGAGATTGTTACGGGAAGAGATTGTTACGGGAAGAGATTGTTACGGAAGAGATTGTTACGGGAAGAGATTGTTACGGGAAGAGATTGTTACGGGAAGAGATTGTTACGGGAAGAGATTGTTACGGGAAGAGATTGTTACGGGAAGAGATTGTTACGGGAAGAGATTGTTACGGGAAGAGATTGTTACGGGAAGAGATTGTTACGGGAAGAGATTGTTACGGGAAGAGATTGTTACGGGAAGAGATTGTTACGGGAAGAGATTGTTACGGGAAGAGATTGTTACGGGAAGAGATTGTTACGGGAAGAGATTGTTACGGGAAGAGATTGTTACGGGAAGAGATTGTTACGGGAAGAGATTGTTACGGGAAGAGATTGTTACGGGAAGAGATTGTTACGGGAAAGATTGTTACGGGAAGAGATTGTTACGGGAAGAGATTGTTACGGGAAGAGATTGTTACGGGAAGAGATTGTTACGGGAAGAGATTGTTACGGGAAGAGATTGTTACGGGAAGAGATTGTTACGGGAAGAGATTGTTACGGGAAGAGATTGTTACGGGAAGAGATTGTTACGGGAAGAGATTGTTACGGGAAGAGATTGTTACGGGAAGAGATTGTTACGGGAAGAGATTGTTACGGGAAGAGATTGTTACGGGAAGAGATTGTTACGGGAAGAGATTGTTACGGGAAGAGATTGTTACGGAAGAGATTGTTACGGGAAGAGATTGTTACGGGAAGAGATTGTTACGGGAAGAGATTGTTACGGGAAGAGATTGTACGGGAAGAGATTGTTACGGAAGAGATTGTTACAGGAAGAGATTGTTACAGGAAGAGATTGTTACAGAAGAGATTGTTACAGGAAGAGATTGTTACAGGAAGAGATTGTTACAGGAAGAGATTGTTACAGGAAGAGATTGTTACAGGAAGAGATTGTTACAGGAAGAGATTGTTACAGGAAGAGATTGTTACAGGAAGAGATTGTTACGGGAAGAGATTGTTACGGGAAGAGATTGTTACGGGAAGAGATTGTTACGGGAAGAGATTGTTACGGGAAGAGATTGTTACGGGAAGAGATTGTTACGGGAAGAGATTGTTACAGGAAGAGATTGTTACAGGAAGAGATTGTTACAGGAAGAGATTGTTACAGGAAGAGATTGTTACAGGAAGAGGTTGTTACAGGAAGAGATTGTTACAGGAAGAGATTGTTACAGGAAGAGATTGTTACAGGAAGAGATTGTAGACCCCAATCGACTAAGGAAGCATTCCGGAGGGACGTTAGGCAGGAGACAGGGAATGCTGGAACTCCCGTTTCTCCTGTCACTGTCCTCTTTAGCTGATCTTTTTCCATGTTTCATCTACCCTGTGAGCATTCCAGCATGCTCTCAAATACACACTTCTCTCACTTTTCCTCACTACACATCCATACATCTTGCATACTACACAATCTTTTCAAAGTTAAAGACCTTGATTTTGACTCTCTTCTTTATTAGGGAGGGGGAGTTGCGGGCATTCGCCCTTGGCCTCTCCTTCCTGCATAAATTTTTTTTTTTCCTTCTTAGTTTGAGAGAATACTTGGTGTTCATGCGATTCCATTCCAAAACTGAAATGTGTCTCTCGTAGTGAGAGAAGTGTGTATTTGAGAGCATGCTGGACTGCTCACAGGGTAGATGAGACACGGAAAAAGATCAGCTAAGGAGGACAGTGACAGGAGAAACGGGAGTTCCAGCATTCCCTGTCTCCTGCCTAACGTCCCTCCGGAATGCTTCCTTAGTCGATTGGGGTCTACAATCTCTTCCTGTAACAATCTCTTCCTGAAACAATCTCTTCCTGAAACAATCTCTTCCTGAAACAATCTCTTCCTGAAACAATCTCTTCCTGAAACAATCTCTTCCTGAAACAATCTCTTCCTGAAACAATCTCTTCCTGAAACAATCTCTTCCTGAAACAATCTCTTCCTGAAACAATCTCTTCCTGAAACAATCTCTTCCTGAAACAATCTCTTCCTGAAACAATCTCTTCCTGAAACAATCTCTTCCTGAAACAATCTCTTCCTGAAACAATCTCTTCCTGTAACAATCTCTTCCTGTAACAATCTCTTCCTGTAACAATCTCTTCCTGTAACAATCCCTTCCTGTAACAATCCCTTCCTGTAACAATCCCTTCCTGTAACAATCCCTTCCTGTAACAATCCCTTCCTGTAACAATCCCTTCCTGTAACAATCCCTTCCTGTAACAACCTCTTCCTGTAACAACCTCTTCCTGTAACAACCTCTTCCTGTAACAATCCCTTCCTGTAACAATCCCTTCCTGTAACAATCCCTTCCTGTAACAATCCCTTCCTGTAACAATCCCTTCCTGTAACAACCTCTTCCTGTAACAACCTCTTCCTGTAACAACCTCTTCCTGTAACAACCTCTTCCTGTAACAACCTCTTCCTGTAACAATCTCTTCCTGTAACAATCTCTTCCTGTAACAATCTCTTCCTGTAACAATCCCTTCCTGTAACAATCCCTTCCTGTAACAATCCCTTCCTGTAACAATCCCTTCCTGTAACAATCCCTTCCTGTAACAATCCCTTCCTGTAACAATCTCTTCCTGTAACAATCTCTTCCTGTAACAATCTCTTCCTGTAACAATCCCTTCCTGTAACAATCTCTTCCTGTAACAACCTCTTCCTGTAACAACCTCTTCCTGTAACAACCTCTTCCTGTAACAATCTCTTCCTGTAACAATCTCTTCCTGTAACAATCTCTTCCCGTAACAATCTCTTCCTGTAACAATCTCTTCCTGTAACAATCTCCTCGGGTTAAAATTTTAACAAATAACTAAACAATAAATAAGTAATTACGTTCATAATTTTTATTTATCATGACTTTTCTAAGTATAAAAGAAGGTAGAGTGGTAAGAAAACCTATTTCATGAACGTGCGATACACATTCCAGAACTGTTGAAGTGAAATATTCAGATCTTGAAAACGACACATCTTCCGGAGAAAGGTGTAGATCAAGAAAGACGTTAGTTCCAGGTACTAGCTGGATGGGTGACCGTCATTTTCGTCCAGATGTAGTGACCCGTGATTCAGATTCCACGTAAAGTTGTAGCTCCGTCCCACCCCTTTTATCATATGACCATGGTCGTTAGTATGAAGCGTAAATAATATACATTTAACAGTTTCCCAAGAATTAAAGCTACAAGATGCTAAAAATTAGTAGTCTTCATCAAAGGTAAGTTTTTCATCGTCTATATACACATTTCTTATAAGGATTAATTTTCGTTGTTGTGGATTTTTAAATTAAGTTTTCTTTTTTCAGAAGAACTAAAAACAAAAGCAGATTATACTAAACCTTTCGTTGCATATACTTGTGTTCACTTTACTGATTTTAGCCAGACGATTTTATTCAATTTTAGGGCACAACCGCTATGCAAAAAAAAGTTAAATGTATTCAATTAAGCATGATCCTCTAACGCCCGAGCCTATTATTATTATTATTATTATTATTATTACCACTAACCCTCAAACATTTTGTGGAACGAAAGCTCTTGAGCACGTGGAACGGAACGACTGATTTCCGTTCCGTTAACGTTATTGCCTTACAACGAAATTGAAAATTACTATTCATTTATGTTTTTCATTCCATTGAAAATTCTTTCGTTTCGTGATCTTAGGTTCTGTACGCGGCAATGAGGCTTGAACAGAACATATTATGAGGTCAGTACTCCATTGCACGCTTAATGATGAAGAAAATAAATTATATTTAACCACTTTTGCTTTAACCACTTTTGCTTCAGTCCGTTGAAGACCAGATTAATACACGTCGTTACATTGCTATCTATGTACGATGCATATTGTCCAAAAGATTTATTATTATTATTATTTATTATTATTATACAGTATAAAACTGTTCAAATTTAGGTAATATAATATAGTAAAGCCGAAAGCTTATAAGGGCCAAATTAAATAAAATAAATATCCACAGTCGAGCGCTAAAATGATTTTAATCTTTTTATTGAAAAGATTTTTAATTCATTCATTCAATATCGACAGAAGTACTTGCAAATTCAATTGCAATGTTGCACATTGTTATCGAATTTTATTAATTGCTAACTAATTCAGTATATTAACGTATACGAACGTCTTGCGCGGAATATCTCCTATACAAGCGTCGTTCTTTACGTTGTTTATACTGCGTGTTCTTTGCAGTTATATATATATATATATATATATATATATATATATATATATATATAATATATATATCGCTAAAAGTTACGTTAGCTCCTATTCTGTTATCTTTTGTATCACTTTCCTCCTACACGCAAAATAGCTACTACATTGTTGTAGATATTTTTTGTTTCAATTTAAATTAGGTTAACCTACCCTAATTAAACCTAACCTAACCTAAAATAAAAAACGGTGTCTAAAATCTTGAGGTAGCACGAAGTAGTAGTAATTTGATTTCGAAATTTTTAATGAGAATCGTAACGGGAGTGAAATTCGAAAAAATAAACATTATATACGAGTGAAAAAGCATCTTCTCAATTTTTTAATGGACCCCCCCCCCACCTCGTACCTTAACCCAAGCGTAAGTGATTAAAATTTTTAAAAATAAAAGACATCACACGGAGGAGCTAATGTAATTTCAATGACCACCGATGAAACTGTTGGAAGAATTTGACGATTTGCGAATATATACTGTACATACGTGTACAAAATAATTTGTACCTAACTTTTCATCGAGCGCCGAATGTTGTATACTCGTAGCTCCTCGTGCAAGCAGGAAGCGAGTGCATGCCTGCATGCAGAAGACATTGCAATGCTCTGTATACGCAAATCGTTCAATTGCAATTCCAAGTTTAAAAAGAGAGCATAAAAACGTTTTGCGTGGCTTTGTTATATATACACAACGACAAAATGAGGTTTAGGGTCCCATACTGAAAGGAAAAAAGGTTTTTGCATAAACGAGGAAATAGCTCCGTGTATGAGGCATGCAACAATCTTTGCAACAAATTCCCATGACGAGAAATAATGGAACTCGGGGTTAGGACAAATGGAGGCGAGGGGAGAAAGCGGGGAGAAGAGGCGTATCTGAAAAGGGTTGCGAACGCGAAAATCGCTTTTCTCAATCGTTCGAGTGTAGAGGTGCGCTTTGACCCTCGGAGATCTTTCGACCTGACCAAAAGGAGCTACTGTGGGCGAAGTACTTTGCAAATCAAATTTTAAAGAAAGTTTCTGATACGTAGTTTTTTTCTGAAGTTTTTCAATTTTTCTTTGTAGGAAATTTTTTTTCTTTCCTAAAGAGCCATTTTGGCTTCGGGTTATTACTCTGTCAATTACAAGGTGGTTTTTATTTAAAGGTCTCAGTTGTTACATTTTCATAAAGAAGCAAAATTCTAAATTATGCAAATAATAAGCTAGTAGTAAATTAGAGTTAAAGAGTTACAGACTATCGTTATTATTCTTATTCAGCGATAATTTTCGAGTTTTGAAAGTTCTCGGTTTATGTTCTCTCTCTCTCTCGCTCAATATATATTATATATATATATATAATATATTATATATATATAATATATATAATATATATATATATATAAAGTAGAGTGGTAATAGCAGAAGCCATAACGTTCTATTCAGTGAAACAAAAATTTACAAAATACTCTAAAAAAAAACGATTTAGAATAATATGTGCAACACGATAAATCATGACAAGAAGTAGTATGACTCTTCCATACATAGTTCAGTTCATCCCCAGTGAAAGATAATTATGTATGTAATTATGTATGTATGTAGCTAGATGTTTGTTTAGTTTGCTATATTTTATACATTTTTTTAAAGCTATCTGTTGGCGGTTATCTCTATACGACCTGCTGCTCTACGAGTAAAATATTAAAAATATAACGGCACAATTCACATCCTATTTACCACAGGAGTAAAATGTAAATGTTATTTACTGTATATCGAATGTAGACACTGTTTAATATTTAAAGTTTACTCGAGGTAAATATTTTAAAAGCGAGTTCGTTCGCTTATATTTAGAGATTTATGAAACTCGTAAATAAATTCCAATAAATCCTGAAGAGGTTATTTTCACACAACTTAGTGATCAGTGGAGAATTGCATCGCGAAGCTGTGACTGCTATTTTGAGAATATTGAACTCCATAGTTTACTTGCACTGAAAATATAAGATCTTACAGCCATAATCTTGAGGAAGAGTGAACAAAACCATCAAAACGACGTGGCACAATTTGCACTGTGATAATTTGTAATGCATTATTTTACAAAATATACGTAATAGAATTACAAAGCAGGGCTACGCCGTGATCAGTGTCCTAATACCGTTTCCCGTCGATCAGCGAAGTTAAGCGACATTGGGTCTTGGTAGTAATTGGATGGGAGACCGTCCTCTGTCTCTAGACTATGTAGCGACCCGTGGCTCGTATATCGTGTAAAGTTGTAGGTCCCCTCCGTTATATGTTACAAAGGTGGTTAATCAAACCATCAAAGTTGAAATCACAAAAGCGGTATTGAAATAACTGCAGAAATGAATGCCACTAGAAGCAGCAGCATTTTTAACTGAGGACTGAGGAGTGAAAAGGCGTTTCAGGGAGGGAAATTTAATGGGAAGAACCACTGACAAAAAACCCTCGGATAAGCGTGGAAAGACTGCAAAATGTGACACATTTATCCTTAGATTAAATGCACTTTTCAACAGATAATTTTTGTTGGTTTTATTTAAAAACATTGCTGACTTTACCTTCTTCCTGTTCATTACTTTTGAGTTGTGGAAATAACCTCTTCATGATTTATTGGAATTTATTTGTTAAAAGTTTCAAATACCTGAGAAATAGAACAACGTTTCATTTATATCTCATGCGAGATAAGTAGTACCGCTTTGCCAGTACAAAAACCGAGTGGAACTATAATTTTGACTGCCAGCCGGACCTACATGTGGAGAGAACCGACGCGCGAACCTTTACCAGGTATATATATCATCGTGTTCATTGCATTTATACGCAAAACATGGCGCTAAGTTTACTCCTCTCACTTGATAGCAAACCGAGTGTTTAAGGGGTTTTGATGAAACGAAATTTAACTTATTTACTCCTCTCAGTCCGTCGACGGCGAGTCTGAGGAACTTCTGCCGTAGGCAGATGTGGTAGGAAGTCTATCTTTCTAGTTCACGACGAAGGTACATCCAATCATATTCAGTAGGGTTCATAATCAGGCTTTGTATAGCTGCTCAGAGAAAAACCACTGCGTGGTGGATATGGAGATTTGCATGACATGTAACAAAATCCATTTGCGGTCTACTTGTATTTAGCGCTTTTCGGTTGGATTGGATGAGACGTTTTTCAAGAATGGTCGTGTGTTCAGCAGAATTAAGACCTTCAGCGAATGTACGAAGCAATTCTTTCCTGCTTGTCAAACTTCTCCCGTACTAAATTGCAAAATGCATTCATAACAAAAGTGCGGCCATTCGATATGGAAAGGTTAAACCGAGACTCATCCAAGAACAGAACAGATCTGCATAATGCAACAAGTCTGTGAATCATTTCCCTTTATAATATCAACATTATCAGTTCTCTATAAGTCACAATGACTAAAGTGACTAAGGCCAAAGGCCAGATTGCTCAATGACACGACCATCCGCAATTGATGCTAGTTATATATCACGAGTATCAACTGAACGAAACAGCTTTTATAGTTTTCGGCCCATGACACGTTCTGGCCTAAACAACAACGGACCTTGCTCGTATAACCGGTTGTTGAAAAAAAAGCTCCCATTTTACATTTGTATATGCTTTTGTTAAATAGTTTCAACCCTTTGCTGCATAGCGATTTTTTATTCTGGCTAATGCCAGACTATTTTATTTAGTCTTGGGGAAAACCCTTATGCAGCAGAGTTGCATAATTATGAAAGAAAATTATTCTATATAATAATGGCAAGTCTTATTGCTGTTTTCTAGTACAATATATGCAAAATAAAGAAATTACATACAATATCAAACAATAACTAAGTTTATCGCATCTTACATACGCAATGCAAAAAACTTCACTTTTCTACGTGAAGGTCAAATTATGATAATAAAACCACCCCAATAGACAGAGTTTATTTCCACAACAGTTTCGATGCCCACTGGCATCCTCTTCTGGTGGATACAGAAAAACGAATTTTCTGTATCCACCCGAAGAGGATGCCAGTGGGCATCGAAACTGTTGTGGAAATAAACTCTGTCTATTAGAGTGGGTTTTTATTATCATTACATACGCAATGTTAAAGTTTGTATTTTAACTAGAGTTGAGCAATGGTTGATATAAAATAAAATATGAAATAAATAAATAAATAAATATATATATATATATATATATATATATATATATATAAAGATCTTTAAAACTTAATTTTAAAATTCTAACCCTTATTTCCTTAATTATAACTAATAAATAGGAAGTTACGTTTAAAAACGAGTCACGTAGTATAAACACTAGTATATTTTAGGTTCCAAAAGTAGTCACGTAGATAGAGCGCTCAAAGTTGAAGAGAAATTTTGCTATGTAAAAGAACATAAAAAGGATTACTAAAGTCAAAATTTTCTTCTTCACTGAACGAGAAATCCGTAAAAACAATACTGTCGTCATTATCTCGAGCAACCTTCTATATAGATAAGTCCAGGAGGTTTTCGGGTCTAGTCGAAGGTCACCGCGCGGGGCCTCCGGGTCAAAAGAGTTCCGGAGACGACCCAGTGGTTTAGAACGGAATTCTCAACCATTTAAGAACACTTAACTAAATGAAGTGGCGATAAGGGTCACTTAACGCGTCAAGAGGCAAGCTGACTATTATTTTTATTCATCTATCAGTTTATTTTCTTCCGAACGATTTTTCAAAGATCAGCTTTTGCCCGTCTTATAAATTACTACGTCCGTGTGAAGAGATATTTGAATTAAAATAATAACAAGATTACAGACGTTAACCGAGTACATTCCTTTTATCGTTTCTTGGTATTGTTCATGAAGGATCAGGCAAGCATCCGCCCAGCACCAGGTAGTCCGAAAAGTTACTCTCATAATTATGAATGAAAGAATGAATGTTACGTTTGATTCTGCTTATATTATTATGTTATATGCGTACCGGCGTTCAAAGTTCAGTGGGTAACACCGTTTTCCGCTAAGTGAAATGAAGACACTGAAGTCGGGGGTTCGAATTCCAATGGTAGTAGTTAATAATATTTCAGAACTTAGCGCAGTGGGACGCATTAATTTATGTCTCATATAGTGAATACTTCCAAAATTAGTTTTAAAAGCATTCGTCACCTTACGGACCACGAAAATCTCATTTATATGCTTTTCTTTTTCTGCTCGAGAAAGGAGTATAGCGCAAATAACTCAAATATTAAATACTCGTATGTTACAATCACAATGTGTGAAACAAGTCATTTCACGTAACGCCTAGAATCTTCAGTTCCTCCATCTGTCTACTCGTCATAATCTTCCATACGACTATCTCCTTACCTCCAACAACACACAACTCAATCCTTCCTCTTCTCTTAACATTCTTGGTGTTTCCTTTTCTCGTGATCTTCCTGGAAAGATCACGTATACTCCCTTTACATTACGAATTTACATTACTTAGTATTTGATTCAGAATAGGAAGGGGGCGAGTATGCCCCTTGCTCCTCCTCTGCTTATAAGTTGCTGCACGTCACTGTTGACTTTCATTTGTCAGTTACTCACTTGATTTCGCTCAGTGAATATTTTAGGCGAGTTCAATATGCATTTTCTACTTTGATATTGCTATTATGTCTATAAATTAGTCCAAATTTCATTTTTGGTTCACTCAATATTGTTGGTGAGACAAATCTTTTGGTAATTTTTGAACTCGGCGGTAAAAAACCTATAAGATCCACCATTTTTGTTCATGTGACAAAAAAAAAATTATTTTTTGTCATCCAGTGTTATCAGATGTGCTCCCAAATTGCCATACATACGTAACATACATACAGTGTGTGTGTGTGTGTGTGTGTGTATATATATATATAGAGAACCTTTAACCTTTGGTAACCTTTGGTTGACCAGTGTAACCTTTGGTTTGCTTCCTCCCAAATTGTTCATTCTGACGAAGGTCAAGCTTTTCACTCCACCTTAGACCTACAGTTTAACGTGGAATCCGAACCACGCCCCACCAGCAGCCCAGCAGTGTACCCATTTATCTACCAACCACTTTCTTTATAGTGTGGAAGGATGAACAGCTAAGTTTTGCTGCGCGCGGGCTGCCGTCACCGGGTCTTGATTAGGGGTTGCAATCGATAAAATATTATCGATAATTTATCGATAAATGAAAGTCAACTATCGTATAATTATCGAGCAGATTTATCGATAATTTCAGATCACTTCCTGATTTTTTAAGTTTACGCTAAATGAACAAATTTTCTCTTGCAAATGAGATTTATTAGAAATAAAAAACGTAAGTAAGTCCTCTATGTTCAATGCAGGCAGTGAATTCGCATTGTACGAAGTAAAGTAAAAAAGAAGGCAAAATCTAGATCGATTGTACGATGCATTAAGGACCATCAAGCCTACAAGCTGTGAAGCAGAGCGTGCATTTTCTTCAGCGGGAATTTTCATAACGAGATTCGATGCAGTCTCTCTCCAGCCACTATTAATGCCTTATGCTTTTTTGAAATGTTACTTCCTTAATAAGGATAAAAAACTAAAATCTGTTTAAATAACTATGGCTGTCACAATGTAGAATGATCTCATTAAAATCTGTTTTCTTAATTTTGCGTTTTTCTTCTATTAATGAGACAGCTAATTTAATTAGAAAATTTATCGATAATTATCGATAATCCGAATTTTTTTCAATCATTTATCGATAAATGGACTTTCGATAATTTGCATCCTATAGTCTTGATTCCGGGGCCGATGGATTCGTAGTCAGCGACGCTAACCACTACACCACGGAGGCGTGTGTGTGTATATATATATATATATATATATATATATAAGCTATGGACTTTTTGGTACGAAAACGGCTGTCTGTAGCTCCACTTAACTTCGACAGTGCAGTATTATTTCTAATCAATTGTATATATTTTTATCCTTAGTGTATGAACTGTCATTGTATTAATAATATTTGTCATATGGACTATAGTCTGCCAATAAACCTTTTCATTTCATTCATTTCATTTCATATATGTGTGTGTGTGTGGTGTGTGTGTGTGTGTGTGTGTAGACTGCAAAAAATAGCGTTGGAACATTAGGTTATTTTTGTAAATAATATTTTTACAGTCTTGTTTCTATGAACATCAGAATGAAATGTTGATTTGAAACTGCATTAAGTGAAAAAATGTTGAAATTATTTGCATATGGCTTCTGTATAATCTAGAGTCCCTTATCTTACCTCATTAGAAAGACATTAATTAATAATTACTTAATTACCAGTCTGGGCTAGTGAAAAAAAAGAATAAAATTGGTAGATAGCAAAATAATATCTTTACTAAATTTATGTAACGACAGGGAAGAGAGTTCTTTAAAACGAAAGATCATTAATGGATAACCTGAGTGACTTGATGTTTCCCAAATGTAATGTATCATAATATACACGCATACATTCATAATGCTCAATTCACATTGAGCAAATAGTAACATACGTAGAAGTCCCCCTCAAGAACCTAGTATAGTACAGTATAAACATAAATAAGACTGTCTGAAACTATCGAAACGGTAAATACCTGTTAATTAAAAAAAAAGTTAAGTGATCACATGTTATTGAAAAGCTGAAAATAAAAATGAGCATACATAAAATACGAGTGTTAACCATAATAATTTCGTTTTCTGTGGTGCAATTTGTGTTTAATAAAAAACGAATAATTTAACATACACATTTCTAAATAAATAAATAAATATACCTCGTAACCTCGTAGCAGTTCCGTAAGTTGGTCTCTCCTCATACGAAGGTCAAGCTGGTGGCCTCGCCTCTAGGCCTGGCGTGGTGGAGAAGCGAGTTGCTCTTTTTCACTCTCGGTTAATATTCGTTTTAATGCTTTGTTCGTTTTCGATAGAAGGAGCCATTCTATGACAATTTAACATATAAATTCATATTCAGGACACCTTGAAACCTCAGGGAAACTGATAAAAATCAAGGAAATGTAATAATTATTTTTTATGGAAATTTTTTTTTTTTTTAAAATTTAGACGTAAAAAGCAGCCATTATAGGCCATTGACCGAGTATTTAGCTTTTAACGCTGTTAAAATTTTAACGAACGTCGCCCTCTCCAGTTTTATGGGAGACATCTCGTGGCAAAATTAGGAAACATAGGTCAAAACAACCAATTAAAAATCGTTTTTGTTTCACGTGACCTTATCCGACCAATCAGAGACGTACATTTTGAATCTCTCATAATGCATACTCATTTAAGAATGCTTTTTCAGTCTGGTTTTCATTTTGGTTTGCGGAGGTTGTGATTGCCTGGGTTTTTGGTACCTTGGAACGCAGTTTCCAAAAAACTACTGTTGTTTGCGGTTCCTCAGAGAGACGCAACAACTCTTGTTCGCCTGATCCAGCAACATATTAGGCCTGGGACTACAATCTATTCCGACGAGTGGCGTGCGTATTCTCAACTTGGAAATCTAGGCTACATTCACCGGACAGTCAACCATTCACAGCGGTTCGTGGAAGACACCGTTCACATTCAAAATATTGAGCGTTGTTGGAAAGACGTGAAAAGCTGGATATTACGGTCTGGCAACAAAACCCAATCAGTTTAGGTTAGGTTAGGTCTGTTTAGATTAGGTTAGGTCTGAACCAAAACACATTTTTCTGGTGTTTTTTGGTGTGATTTGCTCAAATCTGAACTTCGTTTCTTTAGGAAATGAGCCGTTTTTGAGAAATTTTCAGTTTTAAAATTTCTCAAAAACGGCTCATTTCCCAAAGAAACGAAGTTCAGATTTGAACAAATCACACCACAAAACACCAGGAAAATGTGTTTTGGTTCAGAAAGGAGGAAAAGCACTAAAACGAATAATTACCGCACTCTCCACCGCACATAGCCAGGTACACTCGGCTCATCTGATACCTTCCTGAGCCAGGGTGTATATATATATATATATATATATATATATATATATATATATATATATATATATATATATATATATATATATATATAACAACAGATCATGCATGGAACAAGGAACTCTCTTGGGAAAATTAAATCCACTATAGTCCGAATAAGTAATGGTAAATGACAAACGCTATAGTTTTTTCTTTTTCATGATGTTAGCCCGACCTGGGCAACGGGTCACTAGCAAAGAGACCCCAAAAATATAGCCTTCCTCACCAGCTATCTGCAAAGCAGATAGGATCCAGCTTTGGGACAGGATCCTATCTGGATCCTATCTGCTTTGCAGATAGCTGGTGAGGGAAGCTATATTTCTGGGGCCTCTTTGCGAGTGACCCATTGCCCACGTCGGGCTACCATTATCAAAAAAGAAAAAACTATAGTGTTTCTCATTTACCATTAATTATTCGGACTATAGTGGATTTAATTTTCCCAGGAGAGTTCCTTGTTCCATGTACAGTCTTTGTATATCATGAAAAAACTCAGGGGACCATTCTGAGTTCAATCCCATATATATATATATATACACAGGGTGAGTCACTACGAAATGTCATAACTTCGGGAGCCTATAGCTGAGGTCATTCCCAGTCAAAAACTTCCCTTCCTATGAACATAGGTCCGATTCTTAACGGTTATGGAGCTATAGATGTTAGAATGTTTAAAAATAAGAATAAATGAACAAATAGCTGCTAAAGTTTTTATTCATGAATTTACAATAACTGTTCAAAATGACTACCCTCGGCCTCAATACACATCGCGGCTCGTCTGTGAATCGGGCGTGTAGCTCGCATTAGTTCATTACGATTGTCCTTTATGAGGGCTGCAGCATCCAAAATGCGACGGAGCAATGCATCTCGTGTTTCCGCTTTTCTCTGGTACACCAGCTCTTCCATGCGTCCCCACAGATAAAAATCTAGAGGGGTTAGGTCCGGAGACCTGGGTGGCCAATTTTGTGCACTACCACGACCGATCGGTCGACCAGTGAAGCGATCATCGAGATGTGTTCTCACTGTACGGCTAAAATAGGGAGGAGCTCCGTCTTGTCGGAAGTACATACGCAATCGTTTGCCAAAGGTACCTCTTCTCACAGTGGCGCCAGTTCGTCTTGCATAAATCGTAGATAAATGTCACCTGTAAAACTACCTTCGAAGATAAATGGACCAATCAACTGACCGTAGAGAATACCACACCACACTGACACTGAACCGATGTTGAAAATTACTTCCCACAATGGCCTGAAGATTCATTTCTGACCACACATGTGAAATGCGAGTGTTGTTGACACCGTCGCGGATAAATTGAGCCTCATCACAGAACAAGATGTATCGATGCAATTGTCGATCGGCACTGCGCCAATTATAAAATTCCAGCCGTTGGGCACGATCCCCAGGTTGGAGGTGCTGAACGCGCTGTACATGGTATGGATACATGCCTTCTTCGTGTAACGTTCTACATACTCTCATTTGAGGAACTCTAAGACGTGTGGGAAATCCTTCGCGTACTAACATAAGGACTCCGCTGTACCATCTTCAGCAACATCTTGTTGTACCGGACCCTCAGATAAAACAGTAACGCTAGGAAATGAACCGCTCTCTCGCAATCTCCGGAAAACTTTGCTAAACACTCGTCGATCCGGAATTCTTCGATTTGGAAAACGTCGCTGGTATTCAGCGACAGCATCAGTAGTATTTCCATCGCAAAATCCGTAAACATACACCATATCGGCATATTCGGCATTTAAAAATGTAAAAGGCATACTGAACGCGCAAAACATCAACATCAACTGCACGCTGTGAAACACAACACTCTACTGCGTAGTTAGTTCGGTTCGGTAAGTAACTTAATTCAGTTCAAGGTCACGCATGCGCATGCTTGAAATTCAGACATCCATAGCTCCATAACCGTTAAGAATCGGACCAATGTTCATATGAAATTTTTGACTGGGAATGACCTCATCTAAAAGCTACCGAAGTTATGACATTTCGTCGTGACTCACCCTGTATATGTGTTACAGTCAATGAATGAAACCAGTCATTTCAAGTAACGCCTAAAATCTTCAGGCATTTTGCTTAATTTGATTAAGCGATTAATGACTTTGTGAGCGTTAGGTTAAGTTAAGTTAGGGTGGTTACGTTAGCAATACATATTACCTTTGTTTAAGGGTCATAGGTATTACGCGAAATGCCTGAAGATTTCAGGCATTACGTGAAATTACTGATTTTACATGGTGACTAACATATATATGATACAACTCAGAAGTGAGAAACTTTTATGTCACAGACATGGGAACAAGGAACTCTTCTGGAGAAAATAAATTTTTCCAGAAGAGTTCCTTGTTCCATGCACGGTCTGTCTGTAATATATATATATATATATAGGGTGGCCCAAAAAAAATGGCACCAATTTTGAGAAGTGATATCTCAATAACCATTGCAGCTAGGGACTTAAAAAAACAACCAAATGAAAGATAATTCTTTTCTCTTTAAATACTTATTCTGTGGCTTGATGGTTATAAGCCCATATAATGCCCAAAATTGGCTTCCAAAAAAAATATACAAAAAAAGTTGCGCATTTATATTTATTCCTTGATCCTAATTTTAAATGAAATTTTTCTATTCCAGACCCCTCAAGATGGGATTGAGAGAATCTGATAAGAACATTATACAAGCACTACGTGAAGAAAAAGGATATTCATTAAACAGAATCCTTTACGAATTTCCAAATAGAAATTGGAAAAAAAGAACTGTGGCACATTTTTTACAAAAACTTAAAGAAACCGGCAGCAGTCAACGGCGTCCGGGAAGTGGTCGACCAAAAAGTATTAGAACGCCAGAAAACATTGAAAAAGTAAATGAAATGGTTTTAAGTCAAGAGGAACAACCGGGAACAAGTAAAAGTGAACGTGAAGTTGCGAAGAAACCGGGATTTCACGTTCATCAGTACAGCGAATGATTCGAAAAGATCTTGGGTTGAAAACATTTAAGAGGGTGAAGGTTACTGCTTTATCGGAGTCTGTGAAAGAAAGACGTTTCCATCGATGTAAAAATCTATTGCGAAGATTTCAGTCAAATGAGTCTGTGAAAAAAATTTGGTTTTCTGATGAGAAACGATTTACGGTCGAAACACCACGAAATACCCAAAATGATCGGGTTCGTGCAGCAGTGGCGACAAAAACTCATGTTGACCCAAAACGACTTTTGCGTGAAAAAAAAACACTTTTCAGATTCGATAATGGTTTCCCTTGCAGCGTCATCTGAGAACAAAACATCCATCATTTTTATTCAGCGAGGCGTTAAAATTAACTCAATTTACTACTGTAATGACATTTTGTCTCCAATGTTGTCAGAGATCAAGGAGACGAGCACTGATTTTGTGTTCATGCAAGATGGAGCCCCATCTCATACAGCCAAGGAAACAATAACATTTCTCAATAATAATTGTCCTGGTTTTATCGAACCAAATAATTGGCCACCATGCAGCCCAGATCTAAACCCCATTGACTACTTTGTGTGGTCTGCCTTAGAGAGAGAAGTCTACCATGGTCAGAAAATCCGTGATGTGAACCATCTTCGTGAACGAATTCAGGCTGCATGGGAAAATCTCTCACAAGTGACGATCTCAAAGGCAATTTCAAAATGGAGGGCGAGATTACAGGCTGTGGTTGACCATAATGGAGGGCAGATTGAGCCATTTATTGAAAATTAGGTTTAACTTAAAACCACAGAATTTCGTTTAAAGACCGTAAATTAGAAGATAATTAATTAGAAAAAAATAAAAGGAATAAATATAAATGCGCAACTTTTTTTTGTATATTTTTCTTATAAGCCAATTTTTGGCATTACATGGGTTTATAACCATCAAGCTATTGAATAAGTATTTAAAGAGAAAAGAATTATCTTTCATTTGGTTGTTTTCTAAAATCCCTAACTGCAATGGTTATTGAGATATCACTTCTGAAAATTGGTGCCATTGTTTTTGGGCCACCCTGTGTGTATATATATAATCAGAGCTGGGCACTTGCGTTTTTTTGCGCGTTTTTTTGCGGTACTGCGGTACTGCGGTACTACTACCGCACTACCAAACCGGTACCGCATAACGCAGTACCGCAAAGGATCGCTGAAAGTACAGCAGTACCGCTACCGCATTCAAATTTCCCGCGGTACTTTCCGCGGTACCGACCAACACGGTAGTACCGCAGTACCGCAAAAAAAACCGCAAGTGCCCTGAATTATATATATATATATATATATATACACTCGAGAGGAGGGGCGACAAGCTTGACCTTCGCGAAATGAGAAATCATCGCGCGGAACCTTTGTAAGGTTAGGTGTGTATATATATTATAGAGGAAGGAGGGGCCAAGGGCAAATGTCCGCAAAAAGCGCCCCTCCCATAGAAGAAGAGCAAAAATCAAGGTCCGGGGTTTTCGAGATGCCTAGACACACTACGTTTGAAAGATGGGAGGTCATAGACAGAAGGAAAGATGGATTGAGGAAGATTATTCCAGAGTTTACCGGTTGAATAAATGAAAGACTGAAAATATTGATTAATCCTTGCATTAGATAGTTGGACAGAAAAGGAATGAGAAAGTGTAGAAAGTCTGGTACTGCGTGCTCTCCTTAAAGGAGGAGGAGGCATGCAGTTAGAGTGTTTAGAAGAGCAATGTCCGTTATAACAGCGATAGTAAAGAGAGAGGCAAGATTGCGGCGGAGAGAGAGAGAGAGAGAGAGAATGAAGACAATCAGTAAGAGGCGGGAAATTCATGAGACGAAAAGCCTTTGATTCCACCCAGTCAAATACGGCTGTGTGGGTTGAGCCACCCCACACACGAGAAGCATACTTCATACAGGGCCGAACAAAACCCCTGTACCGAGACAGCAACTGAGTGGGGGTGAAGAAACCGCAGAGGTGGTACAGCACACCTAACCTCTTAGAAGCTGTTCTAGAAAGAGAGTATATGTGATCTTTCCAGGAAAGATTACGAGAAAAAGAAACGCCAAGAATGTTAAGAGGAAGGATTCAGTTGTGTGTTGTTGAAGCTAAGGAGATAGTTCTGTAGAAGATCGTGACGAGTAGACAGATGGAGGAACTGAGTTTTTGAGACATTGAAAGCCAAAAGGTTTTCTCTGCCCCAATCAGATATAGCGGAAAGATCAGAGGTCAGGTGTCCTATAGTCGTCCTACGCGACTCATGATGTGACTGCTGTGAGGGACGCTTTGGGAAGCGGGTGGAGAAGTGAAGAGTGGAATCATCAGCACAGGAGGGAATAGGACAGGAAGTGCGAATTAAAAGATCATTAATAAATAAAAGGAAAAGAGTGGGTGACAGGAGAGAACCCTGAGGAATACCACTGTTAATAGCTTTAGGAGAAGAACAGTAGCCATCTACAACTACAGCTATAGATCGGCCAGAAAGGAAATTAGAGATGAAGGCACAGATAGAAGGATAGAAACCGAAAGAGGGCAGTTTGGAAATTAAAGATTTGTCCCAGACTCTATCAAAAGCTTTTGATATGTCTATCGCAATGGCAAAAGTTTCACCGAAATCCCGAAAGGAGGATGACCAAGAGGCAGAGAAATATGCAAGAAGATCGCCAGTAGAGCGTCCCTTGCGGAATTCATACTGACGATCTGAAAGAAGATTGTGAGAAGAGAGGTGTTTAACAATCTTCCTATTAAGGATAGATTCAAAAACTTTGGAAAGGCAAGAAATCAAAGCAATTGGACGATAGTTGAAGGGTTGAGAGCGGTCACCCTTCTTTAGGACAGGCTGAATGAAAGCGAACTTCCAGCAGAAAGGAAAAGTACCAGATGAGAGACAAAGACGAAAGAGTTTGCCTTGGCAGTGTGTCGGCACAGAAGCATAGTTATTAAGAACAGGAGGAACACCATCAGGACCATACGCCTTCCTAGAGTTGAGCCCAGATCGGGCAGAAAAAACATCTTTAAAAGAGATTCTAATTTCAGACATAATAAAGTCAGAGGGGAAAGGAGATGGAGGAACAGCCCCGCTGCCCAGGTCTGCGTTCCCGGTATCGGAAAGGGGGGACCAGGGGGGAGCCGCCTCTATTACATATATACTGTATATGTAATAGAGGCGGGGCCACCTGCTTCACCTTCGTGTGAAGAGAGACCAACACACGGAACATCAGCGAGGTATTATATATATATATATATATATATATATATATATATATATATATATATATATATATAATCGCCTTTCCATTATAAACCACTAAAACCAGTACATATTCAGAGAAAATGCACTCGCCTTTCACAGGTGAACATAATTAGCTGCTTATTTATCTAATCATCTCTTTAAGCAAAACAAGTTTTTCAAATATATTATCCGACAGCTGGCGTCATTTCGAATTACGTATGTATCCTGCAAATTAAAAAAAAACCAACTCTTCATTGTTGCAGATGTGAGAATTATGCTCTATTTAATTTAGCATTGGATACCTGTGAAGCGTCGTTATCTCTATATATATATATATATATATATATATATATATATATATATATATATATATATATATATATATATATCCCCGCAAGGGGGTTCTAAGCTCGTGCTCTTGAGTGTTCTTTGTGCTCGTTTGTACGTGCTTGTTCCTGGAGGTTTCACGTGCGCCCTCCCGGCCCTAGCACCCAAGGATGATGGGGCTCGACCTGTAGTCCTTGGTCTTTTTCCACTTCGACTGCCCCTCCACCCTTTCTTTTTCCTCTGTCTTTCCTCTCACTTTTTCTTTGTTTTTCCGCTGAGATATGCCCTTTTAAATAGAGGCGAATCGGTTCTTCCCGAACTTAAAAAAAAAAAAAAAAAAAAAAAAATATATATATATATATATATATATAGGAGGAAACAAACTAGCGATGCATCTTGCTCCTGAAGAATCATGCACCAGGACTAATGATAACTGTGGGTGTCTGCAATACAAACTAACGAAAATTGCAATCAATTGAATACAGATACGGATGTTCTTTGGACTAGACTAACACAGAGCACCGTTGCTTTCAGTGGTGATGAACCACGTATCAAAGCCTCGTCAGTACTTTGACCCCCTATTTGCTGCGAGCTGCTCGTACATTAAAATGAGCGTAGGGGGGGGGGGGAATGATGCTCTGTGTAAAAGATGTTTCATTCTTCATACTTCCACTTAAATTATGAATGCACCGATGATATATATATATGAAAATTATTTCACGAAAGTAACACGTGAAAAATATTTATGATGAATAAAACCACGAAGGAGAGGAAACACAGAATGGTGCTCAAGCACTTTCGTCTAATGACATCCTCAGGAACACTGAAGTACATAGAGTTACAGCCTATATATAGGTTACAGAAAAAAAAAAAAAAAAAAAAAAAAAAAAATTATATATATATATATATATATATATAATATATATATATATATATATATATATATATATATATATATATATATATATATATATATATATATATATATATTAGGGTGTGACAGTTGCCCCAACTTTGTCCTACAATGCTGTTCAAACCTTTGGTGTTGCATATTGACATACAAAATACCCACGTGCAATTTTTTGAAGATTCATGCATATTCGAGTGAGCACCAGCAATTTGAAAAATAGCGATTTTGCTTATACGGCATACGCGCCTATATATGAGATTACACAACCATCATAAGGGATATTAACACAAATCATTTGCCTGTCTTAATTAAAAGCTGTTATCACTAACACAAAAAAGTTAATCATTCTTATTCTCTCATGGTACATTAAGGGGTTTTATCATATATTCACAAGGTATTATTTCTCTAGAGCAAGAAACCATGATTTCTGTTCGGAAACAGATGATCGTTTGCGCTGATTAGAAACGCGGAGTCTGTCATTTTCAACTACTTGAAGGACTTCTTGAAAGCGCTCCTCATCCCTGGCAACATTAAGAAAGTCATGGCAAAGTTTTACACCACGCTCTGCAGCCTCATTGACGACCTGAAGCTTGTCCACAACCCGTTTCATGTTCAGGTAGTCATCATGATCCGCCCATTCACTGGCTGGACTGTGGAGAAACTGATAGGGCATGCCTAAAATGGTGAAGAACCGGCTTGAGTCAGGCCCAATTAGGTCCACCAGGGCAGTGCCACTTTCTGGGACAGGGGGAAGATATGGCTTTCCATAGCCCCCATGATTGAGCCCCACTCTCTTAGTAACTTCAGTGCCTTCATGGCAAAGAAGGGCCTTCCTCATCTCCTCTTTTGTCCTTTCTTGTACTTGGGACGAGAACAAAGCCAGTGGGGCCAACTCCTCAGTTAGGTACCAAGTGTGTCTACCGAGTGCCACACGTGCTTTGTCAACTATTGTGGCGTCATATGGGGCAAATTCAGCCAAGGTTTCGACCAAATTCAAGTCATTCAGTGGCGCACTTGCTGGAACGGGGCAAACAATCCACTATGGGACATAAACAGCGACTGTGAACACAGCAAACCGTTCTAACTTGCTGATTTGACTTTTAGTCACAACCTCGGCTTTGGGAAACTGCTCTTTGATCTGGCCTGACAAAAGAACAATCTTGAGGGTATAGAGCAGTTTAGCCATCCACCTTGTTTTGTGAAGTGCGCCGGGGTAGACCATTGTGAAGTGTAAATGGTTGGGCTAGAGATTCACGGAAGAAGTCAGCCATCTCCTGCTGGCGCTCCTCAAACACTCCAGGCATTGCGGGGTAGTAGTATTTATTTTTTTCATTGTACGCCAGTTGAGAGAAATGGTTCTTGAACCTAGAAATGCAATTATTGGGATTATTGTATTTCGTACTAATCTATAATATTGTTTTAGGGGTATTAAGATTGATATGATCGATCATTTGCTTGGTGTTAGTATATCTTATAAGTCTAATAAAAGAAATTCCACTAAATTTGTTCATTAGATAATAATATTCCTTGTTATTTTGACAGATTTAGTATTCATCAAAGTATAGTTTCGGAAAAAATTCTCTTAGAAAAAAATTCTAAAAAGCTTAAAAAATGACTAAAAATTACTGAATTTTGTTTTTAAATTATATTGGTCACCAAAAAAGGGTAAAATATCCAAATAAAAATTGAATGTTACCAATTATTAAATTTTTGTGCTTTTCAAAAATTTTCTTTATTTTTTTCCCGAAAGTGTACGTCACAATTTTACTAAGTACAAAATCTACTCTTTAGAATCATCTCATTTGTTTTAACAGGAGCTCTCGCGAGAGAATTCTCTCGTATCACACCTCAATACACATTACTCAATGTAAGAGAAAAGGCCACGCAGGTTCTTTCCATAACGACTTAGAAAACCTGCCACTAACCTTTCTGAATTCGTTCTGAAGCACCTTAGTGTGTTTCAACTGCAAAAATAAATGACCCATTTCCATATCAGTGCCAACTTTAAATGAAAGTTTAACTGAACCTTGGTAAAATATTGGTCATGCCATGAAGTAAAAACTCCCTCCGTGAGATTTGGGAAAACTATTCGATAATAATTGATATTTTTTTATATTTAGTCTTCGTGTTGTGTTTATTATACAGGGTGTCTCAAAAGTCACTATCTATTTTGAAAAATAATGGGAATTACGAAAAACTGGTTTAAGACATGAAAAATATATTTATTTCAAAGTAAGTGCCACAAAGAATTAGTGCTATTTATTTATCTGTCTCCACATGGCGACCATCAGTGTCTCTACAGAGCTCAAAGCGATAAGTTGTTTCCCGGAACACACTTTCCAGCATTTGAAGTGTTATTTTCTGAACTGCATCGGTAATACGATTTCGAAGTTCGGCTACATCACTAATTCTTCTACCAGTGTACACCTTAGACTTAATGAAACCCCAGGCGAAACAATCTAATGGTGTTAAATCGGGTGAACGTGCTGCCCATGGTTGTGTTCCTCCACGACCAATCCAGCGACCGGGGAAGCGTCTGTCAAGATAATCACGTACAATTATTGCATAATGGCACGGTGCTCCATCCTGCTGAAAAACTACTGTGTCAAGAATGCCATCTGTAAGAAGTTGAGGTTCGAGGAATTGTTCAAGCATGTCAAGATAATAAACCAATTAACTTTTTTTTAAATACACAAATTTGCACCAGAAGTACATATCTTTATGCCAGCATAGCATTTTTTAAAAAAACATCTAATGTCACCGAAATAGATAGTGACTTTTGAGACACCCTGTATTGCAATAACAACTTTTTTTTTCACAAAGGCGCTCGGTTTATATTCATTCACAAGTGTCATATTGTATGAGGGTGACACTATTTATTTTTGTATAGGATGGCTGATTTTAAGTTTACTGACTTCTCAGTTTCCCTTTCAAAGAGATTAATGATCTTTCACACACACACACACACAACCAACCTTTTAATTGTCAGTATTGGAACACTATTGCTATTTCGTTTTTCAAAATTGTCCGTGACCTACATAATTTTTATAGGTATGAAGGTTAATTAAACATATTGAAATGAATTGTTATATAAAATGCATTAAATGCATCTTTCGCGCGTCGTAGTCCTAGTTGAGCTTATTTGATTTTTCATAACGTCCTGTAACAGTGACTATGTCGTTAATAATTTACTTCAGTTAAATACTTTAATTAAATTATAATGACTAAATGAACGAGTATCCCATTAAATAGGATCTGTATTTGATTTTCTTTGATTTCTGCAGGAATGCGAAAGAAAATGGTTTTTACGACCGATATACTCAAACATTTCAAAATAACCTTCCACACTCGTATGATGTACAGTACTTAACTTCATTATGTTTGCAAATGATACAATTGTATCTTTTTTTTTTTTGCAAAGATGTTAATTCAACTAAGAATATATTTAAATCAGAATTTACCAATGTAATGAAATGGCTGGCCACCAATAAACTCTTCCTAAATGCCAGTAAAACAAATTTCATGATTTTTACTAATAAACGAAATGTATATCTTTATGAACTAAATGTTGGTGAAATCGCTGTAAAGGAGTGTATTGAAATAAAATTTCTTGGTATAATGCTAGACAAGAATTTGCAATGGAATTATCATGTAAATTATATCTCAAAAAAGATTTCAAGGCGTGTTGCTATAATGTTTAAACTTATATGGCAGTCTTTAGTTCAGACAACTCAGGGAACCATTCTGAGTTCATTCCATATATATATATATATATATAAGCAAACAACCACAAGGAAAAGGAAACACAAAGTCCGAGCGCTTTCGTGATATATTCACATTATCAAGGAGGAACAGAAAATATTTTCTGTTCCTCCTTGATAATGTGAATATATCACGAAAGCGCTCGGACTTTGTGTTTCCTTTCCTTGTGGTTGTTTGCTTATTAATAAGGTCACGTGTTATTTTGTGATTCTAGTGCATATATATATATAAACAGGGTGTCCATAAATGTTTACCCTGAAAACAGTATGCTCTCATGTTTTAATGACGAATCTTACATCCGTTTTCTTTTTACAGGGTGATCTCGTACACACATAGAGTTTCTGTGCTGGTGTGTTTCGTCTACCGCATTCGCCGCTAGGACTTAGGAGCGCTGTAGTAGCTGTTCAGTTAAGATGGCGTTCGTGACAGAGAAGGCACAATGTGTTGTGTGGCTTGCAGAAACAAAATCTCCTGTCAGTGTACAGCGAAGGTTCAGAACAAAGTATGGAAAGAATCCACCTGATGTGAAGTTAATTAAGTCGTGGATGAAAAAATTCTTGGAAGCTGGAAACGTGAAAAAGGGAAAGAGCAGTGGTAGACCATCAGTTTCCGATGGGACGGTGGAAACACTGAGAACACTGTTTCCGCAACTGTGTACCTGGATATGCTCACCAATTACGCCATCCCCCAGCTGCAGGACAGGCAGCCAACTGTCATCTTCTAACAAGATGGAGCACCCCCTCATTGGGCGCATGTTGTTCGTGAAACTCTCGACGCAACATTTCCAAATCGATGGAGTGGCAGGGACGGGCCAATCCCATGGCCCCCAAGATCACCAGACATTACCCCCTGGATTTCTTTCGCTGGGGTCATGTTAAAGATTTGGTTTATGCAACAGTTGTTCCAGATATCAGGATACTGCGAGAACGCATTACGGATGCAATTGCAACAGTTAACCCACAAATGTTGGAAAATGTGTGGCATGAGTGTGAATACCGTTTAGACATTTTACGTGCCACTAGGGGTGCACATGTGGAAGCTATTAAGTTCATTAACTACGTATCAAAACTTTGTATGTTTATCTACTTATGATTAAAACTGTTTGAATAGGAGTGTTTATTTAAAAGTTATAGCATGCTTTAATCAGGGTAATCATTTATGGACACCCTATATATATATATATATATATATATATATATATATATATATATATATATATATATATATATTAAGCTGTGTTATAATAAGTGTTATAGTAAGTGGCTATGTTATAATAAGTGTTATAAGTGCTATAAGATGTCTAATGTAATAACAATATGCATAAAATTGTCAGATAATTAATCAAACATTATGCCAGGTTAAGTGGCTATGTTGGCCTTATTTTTGTATTAAGTTCAACGTATACGTAAGATTGTACTTGTATGTTAGGTTAAGCGGCTATGGATTGTGAATGATCCGCAAAAAATGTTTTGTTGTTTGTTTGTTAGAAATGTAGCCCCTAACCAGGTTTTATTAACTGTATCATACTCTTCTTCTTCCTAATATAACGTATTGCACCCCCTTGTTTACGAAAATTCCGCTAACGACACTTTAAATAACAACGCATAGGATAAGTATATCTATAAAACCTAAGTTATTGGTATGTCCGCAATTTCATTGTGTATAAAACATGGAACTTTTTCCTTTTAGTGGTCCCATATTTAGGTTAGGTTAGGGGCCGTTCACAATTATCAACATTTTCACGAGCGTACAAACCGTACGCTGGGGGATAGGGGGTTAAGGGCCGTTGTATGCTTTTAGAAATTGAACTGTTTGTGGACTCTGTATTAATATAATAGTGTGACAGTTTTGGATTGTGTATTGGCAGTACGTTTCCTTTATTTTAAGTGCTAAATTCCAATTTTTTTTAATTTGAGTCTGAATATTAACTTAAGAAAAAACTTAAGTAAAAAAAAATCAACATTTTTCTTTGTACACTTTTCGGGGGGAGAGGTCTTGAAAAGGTGTACTCTTTGTACACTTGTGAAAATGTTGATAATTGTGAACGTCCTTTTAGGTTCGGGTTATTCTAGTCCGTTAAGTTTAGTTACATTCCGTCCGTTGAATTAAAAATCTATTTAAAAAAGTACAGTTGGATACACACAATCTCCAAAAACCAACTTTAAAAATGGGGCCAAATGGGACCACTAAACAGAAAAAGTTCCTAAAATATAATATTTGTATTCAGAAAAAGTTAGATAAAATTGCATAATATATAAAGTTTTATTTCTCATATGTTTTATTATTATATGCAAATAAACCCAGTATCAATTCAACCACTCAAAAAATGGTTTGAAAGTGCAGAATTTGCATATATATATATATATATATATATATATATATATATATATATATGGCGCAAAAGTCGAGCATCATAGGAATTTTTAGTGTTCATTATAATATATATTTTTTCTTTTAGGGAGGGAATGGCTGCGAAATTAACAACAGACGTGAGGGTGAGCTTGGTTTTAATGTATGGAATACCAGATACAACAAATCGATGAATCGGTACAGAATTGAATTTAAATTCTGTATATATATATATATATATATATATATATATATATATATATATATATATACAGTGGTGTAGTGCTAAATAAAGAAGTGAGGGAACGCATTTTGAAAGTGTTACTCAGATGCGGGGGGGGACAATGGCGAGCGCGGCGAGCCCATACAGCTGGGGGTCCGGGGGCACTGTAAGCCCCACGGGAAATCTTTTGAAATCTGACCAATTTCAGGGATATTTTGAGGTCATATGCACTGGATATTAGAATATATTCCAAGGTTGAAGATGCAGTATTTCCAGTGTCATTAGATATACGACATCCAGTACGATCAATAAAAATAGCAACAACTGGAATGATTAACTAAAAAAAAAGTTAACAACTGGTACGCCGTGGTGACTGTTTCATCAGATCTTTATAGGCTAGCATTGCCTCAGTCGAAGCTAAAAGAAATGAAACAGTTAATGATTCTTTCTCATATTTCTTCTAGGGGGTGGGAATTAAAATTTCATGACGTTAGAGATTTGTAAGTTCGGATTTATTTGAAATAGTGAGGGAACGCCGTTTTGTCTATCACAAAAAGTAAGGGAACGCCGTTCCCACGCGTTCCCGCAGCACTACACCACTGTATATATATATATATATATATATCATCATGCAGAGCTGGGCACTTGCGTTTTTTTTTGCGGTACTGCGGTACTGCCGCACTACCAAACCGGTACCGCATAACGCAGTACCGCAAAAAATGCGGTAGCGGTACTGCTGTACTTTCAGCGATCCTTTGCGGTACTGCGTTATGCGGTACCGGTTTGGTAGTGCGGTTAGTACCGCAGTACCGCAAAAAAAACCGCAAGTGCCCAGCTCTGTATAATATATATATATATATATATATATATATATATATACAAAACAAAGAAATGTGATGACAGTCAATAAATGGTATCGGGAACTGTTGAAAGACGAGTAATAATATACTGTAGATGTTCAAATAATTCTATTCTAAAATCGTCTAAAAAAAATTAGGTAAAGTTGATTCAGAGTTTTGCCGTGAAACTCCATGTTTCTTACCGATATCAGTACGAAACACGGAGTTTCACAACAGGACTTTTTTAATCGATTTTACATGCATACATCCCCGCAAGGGGGTTCTAAGCTCGTGCTCTTGAGTGTTCTTTGTGCTCGTTTGTACGTGCTTGTTCCAGGAGGTTTCTCGTGCGCCCTCCCGGCCCTAGCACCCAAGGATGATGGGGCTCGACCCTGCAGTCCTTGGTCTTTTTCCACTTCGACTGTCCCCTCCACCCTTTCTTTTTCCTCTGTCTTTCCTCTCACTTTTTCTTTGTTTTTCCGCCGAGATATGCCCTTTTAAATAGAGGCGAATCGGTTCTTCCCGAACTTAAAAAAAAAAAAAACATGCATACATAATAAAATAGTAATAAACTTACGTGTCAACTGAGGCGTACTCTCGTCGTCTTTCATACTTTTAGTTACAAAAGAAGATTCTTGTAAGTCGATCGGTTTGTCTTTCTGTTGATATTCGCATCCAAAGATCTCGTGTTTACTCTTCGATATCCCAATTCCTTAGTGTATTTCAATCGTTTTGCTACGACGTAAATACAGTCTGCTCGAAATATAACATATAAGCCATGTCGAATGGGTTTAAATTCTTTATTTTACTGTACTAAAACAGACATGTCAACTCGTCTTACGGATTTTAAGTCTATCTCACGGTCTCATTATTAATAATATAATAATAATAATAATAATAATAATAATAATAAAATTGGGGGAGAATGCCTCAAACTCCCTTATGTGGTATATGTTTCCAGTTATCAAAATCAGGCACATTGAGAAATCTTAAGGATTTCCATACTTCAAAGGTTGATGTCTCTGCTAAAAGGACTACCAATGTTAGCCGTCGATACTGGAATACACAATACTACTAGCTCTAGCATTTCTTTCAAATGTTCATACACTCGTATAGCTAGTGTAGACACTCGGTACAATGTACAGAAATAAGGGAGCAAGTGTAGTTTACATTCCCCTACATTATCCTAGTGTAGTTTACGTTCCCCAACTTTGTCCGCGTATACCTACAAATAAAACGTTAAAACTAACGAAAATATTACGACTTAACCTAACCAATCGTCAGGGCTACGTCGTAGCCAATGTCGTAACACGGCTTCACGTTGATCAGCGAAGTTAAACGACATTAGATCTGGGTAGTAGTTGGATGGGAGACCGTCCTCCGCATCCAGATTATGTGACGACCCGTGGTTCGGACTCCACGTAAAGCTGTAGGTCCCTTCCGTCATATGACCTTAAATGTTGCGAAGGAGGTTAAACAACCCCAATCATTATTATTAACCAATCGTCAATATATATATAGGTAAATCTCTAGGAGCGCTCCATTTTTCAATATTAAACATACACTTAAACATATACCATTTGAAAGCTCATATTTTCTGAGTTTAAAAATGTAGTAATCCAAAAGTATCAATAGCAAATAAAAAGTAACTAGGTTTAAATAATAAAAACCTATACCGATCAATTTGTGATGGGTGATTTTTACGGGGGCTCCGCCCCCGTACCCCCGAGACCTAAATTATACAAACGATAATGTAATAACATATTCATGTTAGGTTAGGTTAGCGCAACAATTACCAAAAATACCATCTTACAACACAGACTGAAGATTTTAACTTAGCCAACTTTTATATGCAGTTAATGACGTCACGCGTCAAACAATTAATTAAATCGTTACTTTTTATTGCTATTATACTTTTGGATTACTACATTTTTGGACTCAGAAAATGTGAGCTTTCAAATGGTATATGTTTTATGAGTGTATGTTTAATATTGAGAAATGGAGCGCTCCTAGAGATTATCATATATATATATATATATATTATATATATAATATATATATATTATATCTATATATATATATAAATTGACGATTGGTTAGGGTTAAGTCGTAATATTTTCGTTAGTTTTAACGTTCATTTGATGGATGGATTCATTTAAAAAATGTCGGTTAATATTCGTCTTTTAACCCGCTCACGCGCGGTTAAAACAGTACAATATATTGAATTGCCATTCAAAACTGACTAAGAAAATATATATCTTATGTTGTGCAAATTTGTTCAAATGTACTTTTTTTAATAAAATATATTTCCTGTTTTGGCTATAATGTACTTTTTTTCATAAAATATTTTTCCTGATTGGGCTATTTTTTTGCTACTGTGCGACTTAATTAGTTAGTTGGGTTTTGTTCTGACTATTTTTTTTTCTAATTGGATTCAGTTTAGTGGTGTTTGTGATAGAATTGTGACGTGCCATTCGTGTGATTTTGACTTTGAGAACTTGATTCGTCATGTGCCCTAGATGAAGACAAAGGATTGGATGTTTTATCAATTATGACATTATTCTCTCATCTTTAACTTACCCAAAATGTGACAGTGAGTGCCTAATTAATACGAAAAGATCAGAAGATATTTAGGTGAAATAACCAATATTAACTTGTTAGGTTAATTGAATGCCCGGTTAGGTTAATTGAATGCCCGGTTCGGTCAACTGAAGGCCCGGTTAGGTCAACTGTACACCCTTGATGATTGGTTAGGTTAAGTCGCGATATTTTCGTTAGTTTAAATGAAAATGATGAGACCAAACTTTTTTGGTTAATTTTGAGGTGTTTTGTATGAAACTGCCATCCGTTTCCTGTGCAAATGCATAGTTTTCGAGATGACGATATCTCGAAAACTACGCATTTGCACAGGAAACGGATGGCAGATTCATGCAAAACACCCAAAATTGACCAGAAAAGTTTCTCATCATAAAAACAGACGGTGTAAAAACGAATAATTACAAAATGTCTCCTAAAGTTCCTAGTATGGTTTACGTTCCCCAACTTTGACCTAGTGTAGTTTGTGTCCCCTTTTGCGTTAGGAGGACGTAAACTACACATACTTCGAAAAAAGTATCAGCTTTGGCATAAAACTTTAAAAAACAATGATGAAAATAGGCTTAAATGCCATCACTTTTCATATCGTGCACAATATATATATATATATACACACGATTCTTGAATGTATTCATTTGTTGCACAACTATTCTTAAATAACGGCTAAGGGCGATAGGGCATAAGTTGGCCGTAAATTATTCTTGAAAAAATATTTGCCCGTAAATTATAAATAGATAAAGTAAAATGATTTTTGCACGTTTAATGTTAGAATTAACGGATCACCTGAAGATCAGGGCCCCCAGCTTTCGTTAATTAGCCTTATAAGGCTAACTAACGAAACTATCACGACTTAACCGAACCAATCGTTTAGGGCGTACAATTGACCTAACGAGTGGTTAGGTTAGGCCGTGATATTTTCGTTGGTTAGCCTTATAAGGTTAATTAAAGAAGGCTGGGGGCCCTGATCTTCAGGTAATCAATTATATTTTACTTTCCGCCAATTATTCTTTAATACAGTTTGTGATAGTTACTGCTTTAGCGTTTATTTAGTTTAATAAAGCATTATAATTTATCTATTGGTAAATGTGTCATATGAACTCCCTATCGAACGGGAATTAAAAGTTCAGACTTAGTTTTTATGTTGACACTTTTATCAACCATTAAAGAGAACATTTTATACTACAAAATATATTTAATTTATTCATCGGTTACATCACTATATCAAGACACGAAAGTTCACTTGCCGATGCTTTTCAGACAAACTAAATGTTCACTTAGTAACAATCCATTATTCTCTTTAACAGACAAACTAATCACAGCGCGAACGATCGGCTTCATACAAACCTCTCATAACTTATTCCTGAATATGTATTATACTCGTATATTAAAGTTTCTTTTCCTGATTGGTCCACTCTAAACTTAGGAAGAGTAAGACAAATGTTTCTTGTTTCCGGAATTAAACCTAACTTTGAAAAGCCAGCAAGCAACTCGTAAAACGATTGTTTGGCTGACGTAGTTTATAAGTTGTGACTGTAATCCTATTGGCACAATTTATGATATGAAATCACTGAAACGTGGTTTGATTGTGTAGGAAGAATATAACTACACAAGCACAAAACACTTTAATAAAAGACACTTACTCCAGCGAAATTTAATAGCAAACGTACTGACTTCTAGTCATACCATGTTGCCTCCACAGCCTAAAATTTTCCAAAAGAAGCAGAGAATGAAGTTTGATAAAAATGTGGTATTAAAAATGTACCAGATGCACGATAATTTTCTTCCTTCAATGAAACATGGGTGTCCCAAAAGTCGCTACCTGATGTAAATTACATCAAAAATCATAACCAGATGAGAAATACATTCTTTTTGGAATCACAAAATTTTTTTAAAAATTTTCTCATTCAATTCAAAGCATGTAAATGTAATGCATTTAATTAATTAATTAATGTAATTCTCTCTCGGTGTACACGTCCCACAGAATATTCATGTAAACTCTCTCTCTCTCTCTCTGTATATATATGTATATATATATATATATATATATATATATATATATATATACAGGGTGAGTCAAAAGTAGCGCCCGATTTCTGTCAGTTGATTGTTTGTTTGCCATTTGTATTACAGTGTACAAGAAGGTAGAAATAAATGAATGACATGTTTATCTGTATATACAGATGATATATATGAAAGCCCGACGTGGGCAACGGGTTACTAACAGAGAGGCTCCAAAATATAGCTTTCTTCACCAGCTATCTGTTGAGCAGATAGGATCCAGCTTTGGGACAGGGGACCATTCTGAGTTGTAGCATATATATATATATATATATATATATATATATATATATATATATATATAAAACAAAGAAAAAGCAAAAGCACTCTACATATACTGTACTATGTAGAAGGCTTTTGCAGATATTAGGAAGGACAGTGTGCGTATGAGCAACCCACCATGTGCAATTTCTATTATGATATAATAACGGTTACTGTAAGTTTTGCGACAGCTGCAAATTTTATCATCCCACCATTTGCAAATACTATGTAAGGCAAATATGGAAGAAATGCTATCATCACCTTCCAACAAGCTCAGGGGATAATAGGATAAACGGCATGAAGCCTATGAACACAAACCAAGGAACAAGTTTTCTCAACATCGCGGACACAATACGACTGCTAAGACTCATTCAGCATATACAGTAGGGTGGATCGATTTTACATTTTTTTCGATTTCCATATTCTAATAGAGACAAAAACTTGCGCATGCATGACAAAATAGCCTCTGCAAAATCTTAGCTTAATAGGTTAATCATCTTCTGCCCCGGCAGAGCGATGAAAATCATATTTTAGTAGTCAAAAACGTATTTTAAACCCCTAGCCTAGAGTCATAAAATTTTGCGTGTGTGTTATTCATGCCTAAGCAACGATATAAATGCTATGGGAAATATAAATACATTATTTAAGACAAAGAGCCGATCTGAAAATATTATAATATTTTCAGATCGGCTCTTTTTGTCTTAAATAATGCATTTATATATTTCCCATAGCATTTATATCGTTGCTTAGGCATGAAATAACACACACGCAAAATTTTATGACTTATAGGCTAGGGTTTAAAAATACGTTTTGACTACTAAAATATGATTTTCATCGCTCTGCCGGGGGGAAGAGATGATTACCTATTAAGCTAGATTTTGCAGAGGCTATTTTGTCATGCATGCGCAGTTTTTGTCTCTATTAGAATAGGAAATCGAAAAAATGTAAAATCGATCCACCCTAATATACAGTCGATATAGCTGAGTACCTCCGAGGCTCCGAGCTGATCCGTTACAAGCAAGAAACTATCAGAATAGGTATCAGGAACAGATCTTTCTTGAAGGACCATAGGAATACAAAACACGCGGACACTGAAGGAAATGATTTGGATATTCGAAGAACAATAAAAACAGGAAACATAAATATGGTTTTGGCAAATATTCAAGGGCTAGGACCGAACCCCTGAAGCCGTAGTGTTCGAGTTTTTTTTAAAAGTATGTCATGAAGTAGTGTCAAAGGCTAGATCAAGTAAGATGATTATCAAGTCCCTCTAATATTGCAATTATCGCGTCATTTGTCGTGTGTTTACTTAAAAAAGCTAACTGTTGTTTGTGTATGATTTTGTATTTGAATATGAATTTTATTATTTGACTGTGTGTCGTAGTCGGGATAGGAAGAAAGATTTGGTAACGCAGGGCCAAGGCACATTATCGAAAGACCGCACCGTGGGTGGTAATTTAAAAACAAAGTTGGCTCTCACTTTGGTGAAGTAATCGTTGAAAATATTTAAAATATTTATTTTGTCCATTATAGGATCATTATTTACTAGTAGCATTTCCGGGCAGATTGTTTTTTTTTAGTTTTTTTATTAATCGCTTTTGTTAAATGAGGTTCCAGTATTGTTTGCGATCGCCTTTGTATTTTTCGAATTTGTTTATAGTAATAGCTTTAGCTTTATGTATTAACAATGAATTAATTTTTCTATAGTGAGGGTAGATTCCTTTAGGATTATATAGTTTGTGTTTTTGCTTTATAGATGTCTTTAAACCCTGCCGAATGGTAGAAATATGTTTCCAATGATGGGGCAAGATTCATTAAAACATTCCAAAATGATTCCTGAAAACTTTTCAAATTTATTGTTTATATCTGTTTGCGGTTGTCAATGAAGTCGAAATCTGTTTCACTTAATTTCGTTTTGAACTTAGGCTGATTATGCCTTGTTTTACTGAATTTAATATTTGTGTATTTTACGGTGTTTGCCGTTGTTTTGATTGTGACGTAATTTGGAAGGGGTTCAGTTATGCTGCAAGGCGTATCTCTGTGTCCTTTGTGTGTTGTGGGTCTACAGCATGGCCCGTAAGTCCCAATCGGTTATAATTAAAGTGAAAATACAAAAACTCAAACAAGTAAAAAGTTTATAGTAAGTTTAGAAATATTTATTGATTTATTCAAAGTGCAAAATATAATCATCTCGATAAATATTCTTTCCTTAGTATCGATTACGTCATTTGTGAGCTCCGCTAGATGTATTTTCGCTTTAATTATAACCGATTGGGACTTATGAGCACCCTGTATAACTGACTATGTATGGTCGATAAGAGAAGATTTGTAAGGTCAGTATGGGGACGTTTGGCCTTGTTACGTAGGTCTTATGTCCTTGACTGATCATTGTGTTCCATAATGATTGGCAATGCAGTTTTGTCCCTATTTCATTAAGTCTGTATTAAAGTCCCCGCGGATGAAAAAGCGCGAGCTCTTTAGGGACTGATGTCTGTTTTGATCCTGTAAGCCTGAGTATTAATGCAGTTATTTGCGCTATCGTTAGGTGATCTGTATATTACCAGTATGTTGAGAGAGGTTTTGTCAAGAGTAAAATTTACTGCACGTTTCAATGTAGGATTCTACTGTACAGAGTGGGTGAATTTTGTTTCATTTTATGGTATTTGTTAGTAAAAACGAATGCCGTCGCCTCGTCTTTCTGTGCGGTAAGTGTCCAAAAAGAAAAAAGGTGCTTATGCGGGTTCTGCATGAAGGTTTCGGTGAGTGTAATTACTCGTACTTGGAAATCTTTTTAATTAAACCATTTAGCGCCCGGCGGTCTTTTCCCAGACTAAATAAAATCGTCTGGCGTTAACCAGAACAAAATCAGTAAAGTAACACTGGGCGCTGAAAGGTTGAAGATAATGTATCTTTGAGGTCATCATATTGTTTAGCAAGGCTTCTAATATTGAGGTTCAAAATTGATAAGTGACCATCATTCGGTTTGTGTGAGGTCGTTAACAGATAGGTATTTTGAATCTCTATCAATGAAATTGGTACCTATAAATCGATCGACCCAAGGGGATGAACACTCATTGCAGTTTAAAGAATATGCGATAGAGAGTGGATATGGATGAATAAGTGCACGTATAATCTTGGTTAACCTTGGTTTTACTTCTGCCCGAATTGTTCATCCTGACGAAAGTCAAGTTTGTTGCTCTGGACCCGCAGCTTAACGTGGAATCCGAACCACGAGACGCCACGGGTGGTAAGAAATTACAAAGTCTTTGCCCAGACACGATCTCATGACCTCCCGATCAGCTGCCCAACGTCAGTAGTATAGCCGCAAAAGGGGAGAGTGCAGGAATGTTGCAGGTTATTATGTAATGTTGCAAAGGGGGGTGGGGGTTGTTGCAAAGGGGGGATGTTGCAAATGTGGGATGTTGCAAAGGGGGGTGGGGGAAAGGGGGTGGGGGAAAGGGGGGTGGGGGGAAAACTTGGAGGCGGCGTTATCCCCCAAGAGAAAGAAGGAGGAGGAGAGAAAGGAGGAGAGGTGTTCACCTGGCAGGAGCCAAGTGCACACTGAGACTTCCAACCGGGCTGGCGTTGTTTTATAGGCTCCTAATCAGCCAGTTGGCTGAGTTGCCAGATACCGCCATGTATTCCATTGTATACACTATTATCCTAATCAGCCAGTTGGCTGAGCCAGAGACGCCTGAAGAAGAGAGAGATGCCTGTAGGAGGGAGAGACGCCTGTAGGAGGGAGAGACGCCTGAAGAAGAGAGAGATGCCTGTAGGAGGGAGAGACGCCTGAAGGAGAGAGGATAGGTGCACATGCAGGAGTACACATGCAGGAGGTACATGCAGGAGTACACATGCAGTAGGTACACATGCTGGATGTACACATGCAGGAGTACACATGCTGGAGGCAAACATGCAGGAGAGAGAGAGAGAGAGAGGCGCCTGAAGGAGAGAGAGAGAGAGACACCTGAAGGACAGAGTGGAGTTCTCCCCCAATTTATTTTCGTTTCCCTAACCTAAGAGGCCACTATGGGTTTACCAAAGGGCATGAAATAGAAGGAGCAGAGCTCCTTACTCGGCCGGAGCCGAGGGGGAATGGTTCTTCATCAACTTCGCGATCTTTTATAATCCTCTATTCTGGCTGAGTTGCCAGATAAGCGCCATGCGTCCCATTAATCGTGTAGCGATTGCACATCAATTATCATTATTATTATTATTATTTCTACAATGAAACGGGTTCGGGTCGAAGAACGGGCGAGAGATCTTCCCCCCCCAATATATATATATATATATATATATATATATATATATATATATATATATATATATATATTATTATTTTATAACATTTAATTTTAGTTAGAAGCAAATTTGACTTCATTGAACTTAAAGAAACAAATAACATAGTTTACCTTCGAAAACGTCATAATAGAAAACTTCATTTTACGGTAAACTATGTTATTTCAACTTGAAGATGAATGAAACAAATAACATAGTTATCCATAATTCCAGATAGCGCCATGTGTCCCATTAATCGTGTAACACATATATAACGGCTGTTATTCCAAATGTACTTGTATATATAATAAGCTAATGAATCATATAAAATACCCCAATATATGGTTATACAAGATTCGACCGTATAAAATAACACAAGCGCCTCTTTCATTACGCTTTAATAGAATTAGTAAAGTTACCCTATTTCGTTAGACAGAAAACGAATTTTTATAAGGATTACCAACTAATTATCCACCATTCAATAAATAATAGCAAACGTGAATAAAGAGTTCCAATTCATAACTATATCGACATAAGCTTATTATTATTGTAACGTTTGCTCCCAATTTCCCTAAATAACAGTAAAACAATTAATTATGAAACCAATCAACCAACCATAGAATACAGAATATATATATATATATATATATATATATATATATATATATATATATAAAGCAATGTGCACCACAATATGGTAGATGAATTAAATAATTACACACTTAATTGAAATATAGATGTATATAGTGGATTATATGCAAAATAACATCAATTTGAGATTCCTTGAAGTTGAACGAAGCAAATAACATAGTTCACCTTCGAAAACGTCATAATAGAGGATATTTAATTTTATGGCTAACTATTTCGACATAAGTTACTATAATTATATCAGTCTTTTAATTATCTTCTGATATATATATATATATATATATATATATATATCATGAAAATCAGGAAAATAACAAACGTGTATTAAATTTAAATGAAACATACGAGCCTCATTCCCCAACCCGGTTATATATATATATATATATATATATATATATATATATATACCCTTTGGATAACCTTTGGTTAGCTTCCGCCCGAATTATTCATTCTGACGAAGGTCAAGCTTTCCACTCCACCTTAGACCTACAGTTTGAACCATCAACAGTCCCGCGTCTTAACCACTAGGACACGTAGGGCACCCATTTATCTGCCAACCACTTTCTTTTATTATGTATAATGACCACCTTAGACCTACAGTTTGAACCATCAACAGCCCAGCGTCTTAACCACTAGGACACGTAGGGTGCCCATTTATCTGCCAACCACTTTTTTTATTATTTCAATAGAATATTATGGTCTATTACATTATTACGCCTTGCCCAGATCCAATAACCTCAATTTAGTAATAATAACAATTATCTCTCATACACTATATATATATATATATATATATATATATATATATATATATATATATAGAAAGAGAGCGAGAGTTTTGTTCAAATAAAGGATTCCATTTATAATGAAAAGGTACGACTTGGGATGTCATTCGATTACTGAGAGTTATTAGCAATGAAGTTCAGTAGAGATTACCCCATAGGACACGTACGGTGCCCATTTATCTGCCAACCACTTTCTTTATTATGTGGAATGACCACCTTAGACCTACAGTTTGAACCATCAACAGCCCAGCGTCTTAACCACTAGGACACGTAGGGTACCCATTTATCTGCCAACCACTTTCTTTTATTATTTCAATAGAATATTATGGTCTATTACATTATTACACCTTGCCCAGATCCAATAACCTCAATTAGTAATAATAACAATTATCTCTCATACACTATATATATATAATATATATATATATATATATATATATATATATATATATATATATATATATATAGAAAGAGAGCGAGAGTTTTGTTCAAATAAAGGATTCCATTTACAGTATAATGAAAAGGTACGACTTTGGGATGTCATTCGATTACTGAGAGTTATTAGCAATGAAGTTCAGTAGAGATTACCCCATAGGACACGTACGGTGCCCATTTATCTGCCAGCCACTTTCTTTTATTATGTGGAATGACCACCTTAGACCTACAGTTTGAACCATCAACAGCCCAGCGTCTTAACCACTAGGACACGTAGGGTGCCCATTTATCTGCCAACCACTTTCTTTTATTATGTGTAATGACCACCTTAGACCTACAGTTTGAACCATCAACAGAACCGCGGGTCGATGCAAGACAGTCGGCAGGAGACCTACGTTGATATCTCCGGTGACTCCGCACTCAGGACGGGGCATCCATGCCACCAGCAACCGTTAAAGGAGTACACAGTCTTCACACCAGTGACACGGTTTTCACTTAACCCATCAACCCAAAAAACACGTCCATTAATCTTATGGGTACTTCACCCGTGTTGCGGGCGTGCTTTATGTATACACCTGTCTGTTGCTGTAGGTGTATGAGCCAGTAAATAGCCTTGTGCCCGTAACTGCGGGATTGTTTCGGTGAATAATGGCTAAGGTGTCTTTCGGCATGAAGTTATTCTTGAACACCGTAAAACATAATGATGCGATGATGGTTGCGACTTGCAGTGGATCGCATTTGAAACGGGATATGTACATCCTTCTAAAGGCCTGGAAACATACTCTAAGCACGCGCACATCATTCACGCAATAACGCTCACATTCATCAGCTATATTATAAGGGTTACTTTCATTAAAACTGTCGTAGTATCGATCAAAGTCTTCACGTTCATCCATGCAGTCAAAATAATGTTTGGGGGGTGGTGGGCCTACGTAGTTTAAAGTCTCGCTGGTGAGGAAAGTGTATGGGAAGTACCCTTTGGAAACTTCAGCTGCTACTCCCATCACCTTGGGTAGCTTTGCTAATTTACAGGTGTGAATAATAAAGTATCTTTAAATTGTACATTGCCTCAGGGAATCACAGATAGTAGCATGACTCACGGTCTTACAGTGGGCGGAGCTTAGAATTTTCGCCTGTGCACACACAAAGGAGAAAGTGAAACGCTAATTGAAACATGAGTTATTTAATAAACGAGATATTCAGTTACACAAGAAATAACAGAAAAACACAAGAAAAACAAATGCTTAGATTTGGTGATCACAAACAACAGAAACCTAAAGAAACCTGTACTCGATATGAAGGGCTTTCATATCGTTCAGTAGTATTTTTGTTCCCAACAACCGGATGTAAGTCATCTTTAAATACGTCTAGAATACAATCAAAAGCACGCACAAGAGTTCATCGTTAGTTACATTATTAAACAAGTTTATAAACACGCTTTTCCAATCGAGGGTTTATTTCTACCGACCGAGCTTTTCAATCGTGAACACGTCTTCACTCAACATAGCGGCATTTGAAATAATCTTCTAAATCGTTACGACAACTGCCCGTTATATAAAGAAATAGTTCTTCAGTATAATTTTCACGAAACTAGGCATATTTATAATGTTTTACTAAACATCTTCATACACCGGCGCATTATTTGAGAGGAACATATGCTCATATTATTTCCTTTCTGCCCGTCAAACGATACTCATCTCTAAAGTCTGTTAAAAACTCACGCAGGACACTAGCCACAACCTCACTACGAACCTCGTCATGATATACATTAATATAGTGATAAAAATACTTAAGATTGTCCATGCTCACGAGATTCACATTTTCAGTCGTAGGGTATGAGTAATCGACATGGTGTAGCATGACGTAATGCGGCTTGTCACACCACCCATCCGCAAGACTCATTATCCATACCTGCTGCTTCTCTTCTGCACACGCTGTTTCTTTTACTTTAGACTTTATAAAGTTTAGATCTGCAGCATACTTCAGCACATCGTCAGTGCAACGAAAGCCTTCAATGGTCTCACCAGAACATCCGTAGAGTATTTGTGCATCTTGGAACTTCACACAATCCAATGTGGTTTAAAAGAGGCATAGGAGGGGGGGAATAGGAAGTTTTTCGGTATCCGCCACATCCTGGCACTTTGCTGAATACCATTTCATAAACGTTGTACAAACAATATTAAAGGTCGCCATTGAATACACGTCTGATTTTTCTTCTGAATACATTGATCTCTCGGTCTTACTGCAATCGACTGATCACGCAGGGAATCACAGATAGCAACATGCTCAAGGTCTTACAGTGGGCGGAGCTTAGAATTTTCGCCTGTGCACACACACAAAGGAGAAAGTGAAACGCTAATTGAAACATGAGTTATTTAATAAACGAGATATTCAGTTAACACAAGAAATAACAGAAAACACAAGAAAAAACAAATGCTTAGATTTGGTGATCACAAACAACAGAAACCTAATACTTTAAAGAAAGCATTCTATTAAATACTTTTAGCCTATGTTCACGAATTAATACCGGTCTTAAAATAGATTCGACAAGAAGACGGCTGGACTGATTTTATAGAAATTCAAGGATTCCAAGTTGATCACGAGAGAAGCTATGTAGTCATCTTCCATGCTGCAAAATATCGTCGTTAGCCTGCTGCTCAGAGCACCGACAAGAGTAAAATCGAATCCACATCAACACAAAATTTTAGTCGCTAAAATAACAGCCTGGTATTGTTCATGTTCTAAATATCTTTGATTCGTTTTGATAAAATTGAGTAAAACTGCAGCCTTTGTTCCTGATCAGAAACTCTCCGTCTTTTTCTGGTATGGTGCAAGGCTTCGTTGCAACCATATTCACTGCACGAGTCTACTTCACAGTCGTTGCCTTCTAATCTAGATTTACACTCTTCACTAATGCAGTCGATGGTGAATAATCATCTGGTGATATTATTGACACACATTCGAGAGGGCTCACTGGGGTAACGGACACTTCAGGTAATGGCGCGGACGCTTGAGGTGGGTCGGGGACAATCTCCTCAGGTTGCCCTTGTGGCGGGGCAAATATTGTGTGGGGGTAATTATGTGTTGCTTCTAAGTAAGCAAAACGGGCCTTATGTAACACAGTG
The DNA here is from genome assembly GCA_023014485.1 of Bathynomus jamesi. NCBI lineage: Eukaryota > Metazoa > Arthropoda > Malacostraca > Isopoda > Cirolanidae > Bathynomus > Bathynomus jamesi. The sequence continues at coordinate 106,239 of JAJOZX010003283.1, read as the reverse complement.
GCAATTAATAATGATTTATGCAAAGATGCACCAGCTCTTCTGGAACGTCTGGATGCAATTTTACGAGCGATATATTTATCAACTGTATGCTTCAAACCCGTTTGGAACGTCAGATATATGTTCACCACTAGGAAATGGCACAGAGAGCTAACTAACACGACTCTATCCTCTATTACCAATCTTGTAATGAGTTAAAGTGAAAGTTTCGCCTGCCTTTATACAATGTCGTTCTCGACGTCGTTATCAAGCTCCACACAGGGAATTTCCAGGAAGTAACATGAATCACGTTGCTGTTCTTTCACCTGCACACACACACACACACCACACAACACACACACACACAACAAAGGAGAAAGTGATACGTTGTTGAAACATGATTTATTTAATAAAATAAATATCAAGCTATATATATATATATATATATATATATATTTACAAACACATGTAATAAATAAGTTGGTTACAGAAATTCAATTGTTAACTTATTTATCACACATGTTTTTAAATATATATGTCTTGAATATTTATTTTATTAAATAAATCATGTTTCAACCAACGTATCACTTTCTCCTTTGTGTGTGTGTGTGTGTGTGTGTGTGCGTGTGTGTGTGTGTGTGTGTGTGTGTGCAGGTGAAAGAACAGCAACGTGATTCATGTTACTTCCTGGAAATTCCCAGTGTGGAGCTTGATAACGACGTCAGAACGACATTGTATAAAGGCAGGCGAAACTTTCACTTTAACTCATTACAAGATTGGTAATAGAGGATAGAGTCGTAGTTAGCTCTCTGTGCCTTGACCATTTCCTAGGTCAAGGCACAGAGAGCTAACTAACACGACTCTATCCTCTATTACCAATCTTGTAATGAGTTAAAGTGAAAGTTTCGCCTGCCTTTATACAATGTCGTTCTGACGTCGTTATCAAGCTCCACACAGGGAATTTCCAGGAAGTAACATGAATCACGTTGCTGTTCTTTCACCTGTACACACACACACACACACACACACACACACACACACACACACACACACACACACACACACACACACAAAGGAGAAAGTGATACGTTGGTTGAAACATGATTTATTTAATAAAATAAATATTCAAGCTATATATATATATATATATATATATATTTACAAACACGTGTAATAAATAAGTTAACAACAGGCATCAATGCTATATTCAAGACATATTTAAAACGTGTGATAAATAAGTTAACAATGAATTCTGTAACCCGAGAGACGACGGACGGAGTCATTACAAGCTCAGCTCCGCCGTGCTTGTAATGACTCCGTCCGTCGTCTCTCGGGTTACAAATTCATTGTTAACTTGTTTATTACACACGTTTTAAATATGTCTTGAATATAATCATTGATGTCTGTTGTTAACTTATTTATTACATGTGTTTGTAATATATATATATATATATATATATATATATATATATAGCTTGAATATTTATTTTATTAAATAAATCATGTTTCAACCAACGTATCACTTTCTCCTTGTGTGTGTGTGTGTGTGTGTGTGTGTGTGTTGTGTGTGTGTGTGTGTGTGTGTGTACAGGTGAAAGAACAGCAACGTGATTCATGTTACTTCCTGGAAATTCCCTGTGTGGAGCTTGATAACGACGTCAGAACGACATTGTATAAAGGCAGGCGAAACTTTCACTTTAACTCATTACAAGATTGGTAATAGAGGATAGAGTCGTGTTAGTTAGCTCTCTGTGCCTTGACCATTTCCTAGGTGGTGAACATGATATCTGACGTTCCAAACGGGTTTGAAGCATACAAGTTGATAAATATATCGCTCGGTAAAATTGCATCCAGACATTCCAGAAGAGCTGGTGCATCTTTGCATAAATCATTATTAATTGCCACTGTGTTACATAAGGCCCGTTTTGCTTACTTAGAAGCAACACATAATTACCCCCACACAATATTTGCCCCGCCACAAGGGCAACCTGAGGAGATTGTCCCCGACCCACCTCAAGCGTCCGCGCCATTACCTGAAGTGTCCGTTACCCCAGTGAGCCCTCTCGAATGTGGTGTCAATAATATCAACCAAGATGATTATTCACCCATCGACTGCATTAGTGAAGAGTGTAAATCTAGATTAGAAGGCAACGACTGTGAAGTAGACTCGTGCAGTGAATATGGTTGCAACGAAGCCTTGCACCATACCAGAAAAAGACGGAGAGTTTCTGATCAGGAAACAAAGGCTGCAGTTTACTCAATTTTATCAAAACGAATCAAAGATAATTTAGAACATGAACAATACTCAGGCTGTTATTTTAGCGACTAAAATTTTGTGTTGATGTGGATTCGATTTTACCTCTTGTCGGTGCTCTGAGCAGGCAGGCTAACGACGATATTTTGCAGCATGGAAGATGACTACATAGCTTCTCTCGTGATCAACTTGGAATCCTTGAATTTCTATAAAATCAGTCCAGCCGGTCTTCTTGTCGAGTCTATTTAAAAACAGGTATTAATTCGTGAACATAGGCTAAAAGTATTTAATAGAATGCTTTCTTTAAAGTATTAGGTTTCTGTTGTTTGTGATCACCAAATCTAAGCATTTGTTTTTTCTTGTGTTTTCTGTTATTTCTTGTGTTAACTGAATATCACGTTTATTAAATAACTCATGTTTCAATTAGCGTTTCACTTTCTCCTGTGTGTGTGTGTGTGCACAGGCGAAAATTCTAAGCTCCGCCCACTGTAAGACCGTGAGTCATGTTGCTATCTGTGACTCCCTGCGTGATCAGTCGATTGCAGTAAGACCGAGAGATCAGACGTGTATTCAGAAGAAAAATCAGACGTGTATTCAAATGGCTACCTTTAATATTGTTTGTACAACGTTTATGAAATGGTATTCAGCAAAGTGCCAGGATGTGGTGGATACCGAAAAACTTCCTATTCCCCCTCTCCTATGCCTCTTTTAAAACCACATTGGATTGTGTGAAGTTCCAAGATGTACAAATACTCTACGGAAGTTCTGGTGAGACCATTGAAGGCTTTCGTTGCACTGACGATGTGCTGAAGTATGCTGCAGATCTAAACTTTATAAAGTCTAAAGTAAAAGAAACAACGCGTGCAGAAGAGAAGCAGCAGGTATGGATAATGAGTCTTGCGGATGGGTGGTGTGACAAGCGGCATTACGTCATGCTACACCATGTCGATTACTCATACCCTACGACTGAAAATGTGAATCTCGTGATCATGGACAATCTTAAGTATTTTTATCACTATATTAATGTATATCATGACGAGGTTCGTAGTGAGGTTGTGGCTAGTGTCCTGCGTGAGTTTTTAACAGACTTTAGAGATGAGTATCGTTTGACGGGCAGAAAGGAAAAATATGAGCATATGTTCCTCTCAAATAGTGCGCCGGTGTGTGAAGATGTTTAGTAAAACATTATAAAATATGCCTAGTTCGTGAAAATTATCGTGAAGAACTATTTCTTTATATAATGCGCAGTTGTCGTAACGATTTAGATTATTTCAATTGCCGCTATGTTGTGTGAAGACGTGTTCACGATTGAAAAGCTCGGGTCGGTAGAAATAAACCCTCGATTGGAAAAGCGTTCTTATAAACTTGTGTTTAATAATGTAGCTAACGATGAACTCTTTGTGCGTGCTTTTTATTGTATTCTAGACGTATTTAAAGATGACTTACCATCAGGTTGTAAAGTGGGAACAAAAATAGTACTGAACGATATGAAAGCCATTCATATCGAGTACAGGTTTCTTTAGGTTTCAGTTGTTTGTGATCACCAAATCTAAGCATTTGTTTTTTCTTGTGTTTTCTGTTATTTCTTGTGTTAACTGAATATCTCGTTTATTAAATAACTCATGTTTCAATTAGCGTTTCACTTTCTCCTTTGTGTGTGCACAGGCGAAAATTCTAAGCTCCGCCCACTGTAAGACCGTGAGTCATGCTACTATCTGTGATTCCCTGAGGCAATGTACAATTTAAAGATACTTTATTATTCACACCTTGTAAATTAGCAAAGCTACCCAAGGTGATGGGAGTAGCAGCTGAAGTTTCCAAAGGATACTTCCCATACACTTTCCTCACCAGCGAGACTTTAAACTACGTAGGCCCACCACCCCCCAAACATTATTTTGACTGCATGGATGAACGTGAAGACTTTGATCGATACTACGACAGTTTTAATGAAAGTAACCCTTATAATATAGCTGATGAATGTGAGCGTTATTGCGTGAATGATGTGCGCGTGCTTAGAGTATGTTTCCAGGCCTTTAGAAGGATGTACATATCCCGTTTCAAATGCGATCCACTGCAAGTCGCAACCATCATCGCATCATTATGTTTTACGGTGTTCAAGAATAACTTCATGCCGAAAGACACCCTTAGCCATTATTCACCGAAACAATCCCCGCAGTTACGGGCACAAGGCTATTTTACTGGCTCATACACCTACAGCAACAGACAGGTGTATACATAAAGCACGCCCGCAACACGGGTGAAGTACCCATTAAGATTAATGGACGTGTTTTTTGGGTTGATGGGTTAAGTGAAAACCGTGTCACTGGTGTGAAGACTGTGTACTCCTTTAACGGTTGCTGGTGGCATGGATGCCCCCGTCCTGAGTGCGGAGTCACCGGAGATATCAACGGTAGGTCTCCTGCCGACTGTCTTGCATCGACCCGCGGTTCAAACTGTAGGTCTAAGGTGGTCATTACACATAATAAAAGAAAGTGGTTGGCGGATAAATGGGCCCCCTACGTGTCCTAGTGGTTAAGACGCGGGGCTGTTGATGGTTCAAACTGTAGGTCTAAGGTGGTCATTACACATAAAAAAGAAAGTGGTTGGCAGATAAATGGGCACCCTACGTGTCCTAGTGGTTAAGACGCTGGGCTGTTGATGGTTCAAACTGTAGGTCTAAGGTGGTCATTCCACATAATAAAGAAAGTGGCTGGCAGATAAATGGGCACCGTACGTGTCCTATGGGGTAATCTCTACTGAACTTCATTGCTAATAACTCTCAGTAATCGAATGACATCCCAAGTCGTACCTTTTCATTATACTGTAAATGGAATCCTTTATTTGAACAAAACTCTCGCTCTCTTTCTATATATATATATATATATATATATATATATATATATATATATATATATAGTGTATGAGAGATAATTGTTATTATTACTAAATTGAGGTTATTGGATCTGGGCAAGGTTTAATAATGTAATAGACCATAATATTCTATTGAAATAATAAAAGAAAGTGGTTGGCAGATAAATGGGTACCCTACGTGTCCTAGTGGTTAAGACGCTGGGCTGTTGATGGTTCAAACTGTAGGTCTAAGGTGGTCATTCCACATAATAAAAGAAAGTGGTTGGCAGATAAATGGGCACCGTACGTGTCCTATGGGGTAATCTCTACTGAACTTCATTGCTAATAACTCTCAGTAATCGAATGACATCCCAAGTCGTACCTTTTCATTATAAATGGAATCCTTTATTTGAACAAAACTCTCGCTCTCTTTCTATATATATATATATAATATATATTATATAATATATATATATAATATATATATAGTGTATGAGAGATAATTGTTATTATTACTAAATTGAGGTTATTGGATCTGGGCAAGGCGTAATAATGTAATAGACCATAATATTCTATTGAAATAATAAAAGAAAGTGGTTGGCAGATAAATGGGCACCCTACGTGTCCTAGTGGTTAAGACGCTGGGCTGTTGATGGTTCAAACTGTAGGTCTAAGGTGGTCATTATACATAATAAAAGAAAGTGGTTGGCAGATAAATGGGTGCCCTACGTGTCCTAGTGGTTAAGACGCGGGACTGTTGATGGTTCAAACTGTAGGTCTAAGGTGGAGTGGAAAGCTTGACCTTCGTCAGAATGAATAATTCGGGCGGAAGCTAACCAAAGGTTATCCAAAGGGTATATATATATATATATATATATATATATATATATATAACCGGGTTGGGGAATGAGGCTCGTATGTTTCATTTAAATTAATACACGTTTGTTATTTTCCTGATTTTCATGATATATATATATATATATATATATATATATATATCAGAAGATAATTAAAAGACTGATATAATTATAGTAAACTTATGTCGAAATAGTTAGCCATAAAATTAAATATCCTCTATTATGACGTTTTCGAAGGTGAACTATGTTATTTGCTTCGTTCAACTTCAAGGAATCTCAAATTGATGTTATATTTTGCATATAATCCACTATATACATCTATATTTCAATTAAGTGTGTAATTATTTAATTCATCTACCATATTGTGGTGCACATTGCTTATATATATATATATATATATATATAATATATATATATAATTCTGTATTCTATGGTTGGTTGATTGGTTTCATAATTAATTGGTTTTACTGTTATTTAGGGAAATTGGGAGCAAACGTTACAATAATAATAAGCTTATGTCGATATAGTTATGAATTGGAACTCTTTATTCACGTTTGCTATTATTTATTGAATGGTGGATAATTAGTTGGTAATCCTTATAAAAATTCGTTTTCTGTCTAACGAAATAGGGTAACTTTACTAATTCTATTAAAGCGTAATGAAAGAGGCGCTTGTGTTATTTTATACGGTCGAATCTTGTATAACCATATATTGTGGTATTTTATATGATTCATTAGCTTATTATATATACAAGTACATTTGGAATAACAGCCGTTATATATGTGTTACACGATTAATGGGACACATGGCGCTATCTGGAATTATGGATAACTATGTTATTTGTTTCATTCATCTTCAAGTTGAAATAACATAGTTTACCGTAAAATGAAGTTTTCTATTATGACGTTTTCGAAGGTAAACTATGTTATTTGTTTCTTTAAGTTCAATGAAGTCAAATTTGCTTCTAAACTAAAATTAAATGTTATAAAATAAATAATATATAATATATATATATATATATATATATATATTATATATATATATATATATATATATATATTGGGGGGGGAAGATCTCTCGCCCGTTCTTCGACCCGAACCCGTTTCATTGTAGAAATAATAATAATAATAATGATAATTGATGTGCATTCGCTACACGATTAATGGGACGCATGGCGCTATCTGGCAACTCAGCCAGAATAGAGGATTATAAAAGATCGCGAAGTTGATGAAGAACCATTCCCCCCTCGGCTCCGGCCGAGTAAGGAGCTCTGCTCCTTCTATTTCATGCCCTTTGGTAAACCCCATAGTGGCCTCTTAGGTTAGGGAAACGAAAATAAATTGGGGGAGAACTCCACTCTGTCCTTCAGGTGTCTCTCTCTCTCTCTCCTTCAGGCGCCTCTCTCTCTCTCTCTCCTGCATGTTTGCCTCCAGCATGTGTACTCCTGCATGTGTACATCCAGCATGTGTACCTACTGCATGTGTACTCCTGCATGTGTACCTCCTGCATGTGTACTCCTGCATGTGCACCTATCCTCTCTCCTTCAGGCGTCTCTCCCTCCTACAGGCATCTCTCTCTTCTTCAGGCGTCTCTCCCTCCTACAGGCGTCTCTCTCTTCTTCAGGCGTCTCTGGCTCAGCCAACTGGCTGATTAGGATAATAGTGTATACAATGGAATACATGGCGGTATCTGGCAACTCAGCCAACTGGCTGATTAGGAGCCTATAAAACAACGCCAGCCCGGTTGGAAGTCTCAGTGTGCACTTGGCTCCTGCCAGGTGAACACCTCTCCTCCTTTCTCTCCTCCTTCTTTCTCTTGGGGGATAACGCCGCCTCCAAGTTTTCCCCCCACCCCCCTTTCCCCCACCCCTTTGCAACATCCCCTTTGCAACATCCACCCTTTGCAACATCCCTTTTGCAACAACCCCACCCCCCTTTGCAACATACATAATAACCTGCAACATTCCTGCACTCTCCCCTTTTTCGGCTATACTACTAACGTCTTACCACTAGGCTACCCAGGGTACCCATTTATCTATCCAATTTTTATTGTGTGAAAGGATAAACAGCTGGGTTCCGTCACCAAGAATCAAACTGGGATTTTTTCGGTTTGACGCCTGCGAAAAAAAAAAAAAAAAAACAGCTTTTTTATTTAGTTATTACATTTTTTATTTAATTATTACATTTCAGAATAATACATTTTAGTTTAGAGAAATGAAAACTAGTATCAAGAAAATAGAGTTCAAAGTGGAAAAAATAACATAAAAAAATAAGACATTATAATGAGAATTTGGAAATATTCTGTATGTTTTCGGTTTGACGGTCGGCAGGAAAAAAACACGTTGTGGTTACGGGACCGTCAAACTCTAGAGTTTAGAGTCTAGACTCTATCAACTGGTTAGGTTAACTGAATGCCCGGTTAGGTCAACTGTACGCCCTTGACGATTGGTTAGGTCAAAACTGGTCAAAACTGATTACTGTCGAAACTAATGAAAATATCACGATTTAACCTAACCAATCGTCAAGGGCGTACGTACAGTTGACCTAACCGGGCATTTAGTAATTTTCCCGTAGGTTTCGATTAACTTTAAGCAACTTTTACTTAATAATTTTTTCTCTCCAAACAGTTGTTTCCGTGTTTTAGAGCGAGACAGACAGAGTATTTCCAAATTCTCATTATAATGTCTTTATTTTTATTATTTCCCACTTTCAACTCTATTTTCTTGATACTATTTTTCATTTCTCAAAACTAAAATGTATTATTCTAAAATGTAATAAACATTAAATAAAAAAGCTGTTTTTTTTGTTTTGTTTTTTGTTTTTTTCCGCAAGCCGTCAAACTGAAAAGATCCTAAAACTGTTATATAAAAGCAACTTACATTTTAAATGCAAAAAACTTCACTTTTTTCTACGTGAAAGTCAAAATATGAAAATAAAAACCCACTCTAAGAGACAGAGTTTATTTCCACAACAGTTCCGACGCCCACTGGCATCCTCCACTGGCATCCTCTATTAATATTCGTGTTTCTGTATCCACCCGAGGAGGATGCCAGTGGGAGTCGAAACTGTTGTGGAAATAAACTCTGTCTCTTAGAGTGGGTTTTTATTTTCAACTTACATTTAATTAGTTTATGAAGGAGGTATGAGAGTAACAACTTAATGAGAAGGAGGAGACTAAATTATTATAAGGAGCTTCTCCTTGGCGTCATGGAGAGAATACAATTTCATTACTAACTTGTGAGGTCGGGAGAAATACACACACACACACACACACATATATATATATATATATATATATATATATATATGTTGTTTTCTTCTCGATATTAAGGTCACATTTATGGCCCTTAACCTCATATTTCTTCTAAAGAAATACAGAAACTGTAATTTTGATTTATTATGAAGGAGCATTAAAACTACGAATTTAAGATTGAGAGATGGAAAAAAAACACGTTAATAAACAAAGTGATCGATGGCAATTTTTATAATCTTTGACTGTTAATCAGGTGCGATAAATATAGTATCAATGATGCATCTTAAAATTAATGAATAATGGAGCTCCAAAAAGAGATTATGAGTGAGAAACGTATGGGAGGGTCGTTTGGGGCCCCTTCTTTTTACATCATTATTAGGGCAATAAACATATGATACAGGATGCAGCAATGGTTACGGCTGGGCAAAAAGGATTAGACATAATAAAAAAATAAAAGATAAAAATAAAGGAAAACTAATCAAATATTGCAGCAGAAACTGATAGTTACAGTTGCCTGAGTTAGATAATAATAGTACTGCCTCAATACTATTAATTACTACTAGTAACATACTTATATTAGTCCAATAGTTATAGTTACCTAAAACTAGGTAGTATTACAAGTATTAATAATAATGATAGTAATAATAATAATAATAATAATAATCGTAATGATAATAGTAATACATCATAACACTAACAGTTGATAGTGATGACTGGAATAAGATAAGAAGTTGATTAGTGGATCACGAAGTAGGTATTACCTACATTAGTAACAATAATAATAATAATAGCAACAATAATAATAATGTATAGCCATACTACTACTACTAACTACTAATAATAATAATAATAATTACGATGAGAATGATAATATTGGTATTTGCACTGCTAAGAATAATAATAGTTAGTACTTGTAGTTATGTGAGTAGTTGGTAATAATATTAATATTAATATTGAAATAATAATAATAATAATAATAATAACAACACCAGTGCTTGTAGTTTTAATAGTTAAAAGAAACATATTTGAAATGGGTTCTTTATATGGCAGTCACGATATAGTTATGGAGATTTATGGTTATGGAGATATATATAAGATGAAGGGAAATAAATATAGGATTCAGTGGTAAGAATTACCTGAGTTAGATAAGGGGCTGACTTTGTACTTTGCGGAAATAGTTATTTAGATCTGTTTCACGACCTATTAATCTGTCGTCTTTGACCGGTGTGCAATTTTTTCACAAAACACCATTGCGTACGTAACACGAGTGGAAGTAATTTGGGTGATCTTTTTTAATTTTAGAACTCTCTTGAACAGATCTTGCTTAAATTTTGTAAGGTATTCATTCGCGTAAACACCGGTTTGTTTGTTTTTTGTATACGCTGTGATACAATTTTCTTCTTTGCGTCGGCACTCTCTCTACTGAACTTAATCGGCATTCTTGAGGTTTGATTTGGTATCCTTAATCTGGATGTTCACTGATCATATCCTCGCTGACGGAATAGATGAGTGGGTCTAGACTCTAGAGAGTCCCAATCACTATCCATTTGCAGTCCTTGCCCTGGACTTCCACAGGGAGAAAGGGACCACTAATAACCATCTTAGTGTGTTTAGCTTGAAGGTGATATTCCACCTTCAAGTGCTGGTCGTTTTGTCTCTGTTCTATAAAATCCACTTTGTGCTTTAATTCGATGACCTCTTGTTTAAGTCCGGCAATCTCTTCGTCCTTCCTTTTGAGGTCATCGTTAAATGAATCACTGCTCAGGATTGTCGTTTGGAGTTTGGCGATGTCTTTCCCTCCTTGCTCAAGGAGTCGAACAGTTCTTGCTGATCGTCGGCAAAACGAAAACTAATAGTATTGTTTCTCGATGATATTGTGAAGACAACACTGCCGTCTTGGGAGGTGTCGCTACTTTTGTTGTTTCTTCTGGGGGGGTGTTTTCCCTCTCTCGAGGTTATTGCAGGTTATTCGTTTCAGGGTGACTAATGTTTTCTTCGTCGGTAGCCCCAGCAGATGATGAATTTCTTGTGTTTCTTGTGTGTCTTCGTCTGTGTGGCATGATGGGGGAATGGCTCTTGGCCGGGGATTCAAAAAAGGAGATGTGGTAATCGAAATGTTAATCGGAATGTAATCATTCGCGAGACTGAAGAAGCTGCGGTTCTCTGAACTCAGTTTTGATCGGGGTGTAGGATCGGGAGCCTATGAGCTATACAGGCGCAATGTGGCGGAGCGTGAAAGGAACACGTCTGCTTTGCTTGAAGGTCGGGACAATAATATATACTGTATATATATTAGTCATGTAGGTCACATCCGCATCCGCATCCGCGGAACATCCGCACATTTTCTCGCATCCGCACTTTGGACTGCGGATGTCGTGCGGATGTGGACCGTTGAGATAAAACGTCATTAATAAGCGGAAATTATCAAATTCTACTATATTAATAGAACTAGTTCATTGTGCGCAAAAGTGATGCAAGCGACAAGACGAGAGGCTGTTCTTGTATGAAGTTACTCTCTTGCAACCTACTTAGATCCACGTTACAAAGCTAAGTTATTTTCACCTAGTACATTAGAACGAGTTAAATCATCACTTGGCAAAGCAGTTGAAGAGCTTCAATCTCTTGAATCTGTCGCTTCGCCACCCACCAAAAGAATAAAAGTTTCAGTGACAGAACCAACACCTTCAACAAGCAAATCTATCACAGAATCTGTCTCTCAGTTTCTTGAGTCAAGCAGCAATGACGAGACCTACGCGATGTCAAAAGATGTAGTAAAAATGATCGAGAGCTATCACCAAGAAAAACGCCTGGCTGCATGTGACAATCCTATTAGTTGGTGGAAAAATACGCAGAATATCTATCCATACTTGAGTAAACTTGCAAGGAAACATTTAGCCTGTCCTCCAACAAACGTACCAAGCGAGAGATTATTTAGCAGTGCTGGATTAATATATGATGAAAAGAGAAACAGACTGGCAGCAGAAAAGGCAGAAAAGTTAATGTTCCTTAAGCATAACCTTCCTATAATTAAGTTTGAACATTAAACGATGAACATCTTAGTTTACTTTATTTTAATTACTCATTTATAAATATGCCTAATAAAACTTTAAACTTAATATAAATAGTTATCAAGCTAATTAAAGATCTCTTTCTATAAGGGTGGAGGAGGTTGGGGAAAGAGGTCGGTGGGGTGCATTTGAGTTGGGTTCACGTCCCGCATCCTGGTAACACAATTATGGTTTCTAATTGTGGCTGAAACTCAACAAAATATAACGAATTTATTTGCAGACGAATTCACTAATTGATTTCTATATTAGTTAGATGCTTGATATTATTTTATATGTTCAGAGAAAAGTACAGCAATTATTGTACAATTAATCAATTATACTACATTATAGCTACAGCTCTCTCTATATAATAACTTATTATATACGTTAAACACAACAAATCTCGAATATATCCTAAAAAATAACGAAAATGTAGACATCCGCATCCGCATCCGCGGATGTTGAAATCAAACATCCTCATCCGCATCCGCATCCGCGGATGTGAAAAAAATGACATCCGCTACATCACTAATATATATATATATATATTTCATTGTTCTGATTGCGTACGGGCTAACATCATTCTCTCGACAAGAAACTAGATTAGGTTAGATGAGGTTGGTATAGGTTAGGTTAAGTTATTTTTTTTAGGGTTCACTGCATGGTAATTAACTCTGAAATCCTACATCACGCTATGTCACTAAATTTTCTGATGATTTCTACCTACAATCTTTATTTTATGTCTTCGGGGTTATATTTTTAATATTATAAAAGGGTCATGTATCCTTTTACTAAACAGTTATAATGCTCTCTTTTATTATTATTATTATTATTTATTTATTTTTCAGATAATGTTATTTGAAAGATTTATATAATTATGATATTAAGTGGATACTCGCGTTCTCAATTACGAGAAGTTGAATTAAAGGAATGAATCTAAAAGAAGAATTTAATTTAATATACAGGGTGTCCCGTAAGTCTGGACCCATAGGGAAAAATAATAAAATTACAAAATAGTCCAAAAATTTATTACATAATCTGTTCAAAGTGTCCGCCGTTGTGTCGCACACATAGTTGAAGACGTAATCTCCACTGCGACAGCACTTTCTGAATCACAGTCGCAGAAATTTCTTGACACGCCTCCACAATGCGTGCTTTAAGGTGGAAAATGTTCTGAAGTTTGACCTCGTACACTTTGGCTTTCAAGTGGCCCACAAATAAAACTCCAGCGGAGTAAGATCATAATAAAAAAATAATAAAAATAATAATAAAAATAATAAAAAATATATTATAAATAAATTTTTGGACTATTTTGTAATTTTATTATTTTTCCCTATGGGTCCAGACTTACGGGACACCCTGTAGAAGAAAAACCTTCCGGTTTATACTAACGTCTTCATCATCTTCGCACCTGATGAATACCGTAGTACAGAACGAAATCTCGTGCTTCTACTAAATCCATTTTTTATTTTGCTTCACTCTCTTACAGAGTTATGAAGTGAATTTTATTTTCTGTATATATATATATATATATATATATATATATTATATATATTATATATATATACAGGGTGGGCCGTAAGTTTCCATACATAGGAAAAATTAAACGTTTGTTTTTATGTTTCAGATACCCTAAGAATATGCGTTTGACGTAAGATCTTGTTTACTGATGAAGCAAATTTTTACGTCAATGGAGAGGTTAATCGGCAAAACATACGTTATTGGAGTAATGCTAACCCTAACTGGCTGAGTCCGACGAAGATGCAAGGTGCCGGTAAAGTGATGGTGTGGGCCGGGATATGGGGTGACAGAATTATTGGACCAATTTTTGTCAGTGGAAATCTTAATGCCGAAAGGTATCTTAACATGTTGCAAGAAGAGATTTTCCCATCCCTGCTAAACGAGGAAGGTAACTTCCCAGTTTACTTCCAGCAAGATGGAGCTCCACCTCATTATGGTCTTCACGTGCGTCGGTATTTGGATCAGCAGTAGTTTCCGGATGCTTGGATTGGTCGGCGTGGTCCTGTGGAGTGGCCTCCCAGATCCCCAGATCTCACCCCCCTTGATTTCTATCTTTGGGGGCACTTGAAGGCCATGGTGTATCAGGAAAAGATACGAGACATAAATCATCTAAAGGAACGTATCACCAACGCCATTACAAGCATAACGTCAACTGTGCTAATGCGTGTTCATCAACAGTGGGGAACACGTATTGAAATGTGTTTTCAAAACAATGGCAACCATGTAGAGCATATTATATAAATAAAAATGGTTGTCCATAAAAAAATGTTTATTTTTCCTATGTATGGAAACTTACGGCCCACCCTGTATATATATATGTGTGTGTGTGTGTGTGTGTGTGTGTGTGTGTGTGTAAATATAATTTCTACTTGAATATTTTGTATTCTTGATTTATGTGTAAAATGTTTGGTAATAGTAAATTATCCAATCCAATATATATTTTACACAGGGCTGTAACGTAACTCGTTACTAAATAATCGTAACTTTTTCGAGTAACTGTAACGGTAACTAGTTACATTTTCCAGCCGAGTAATTGTAACTGTAACTAGTTACAAAAATATCATGAATATTTGTAACTTGTACCAGTTACTTTTTCTGTGAGGGCAAAAAATTAATAGCTACTCTTTTTCACAAGTCTTGCTTGATTACATATTGTACACAGTGAAAGTTTGTTGACAACATATATCTAATGCTAATATGATGATAAAATCAATTTGAAACAAATAAACAATCTTGGAAAGTACGGTACCACTTGTCATCGAAATTACTTTTATAAGGATCAGATAGTCGCTAAAATCAGGAAAAATGTCGAAAATAACTTTTGAAGTAATTAGTAACTAGTTACTTTTTTGGAAATAGCAACTAGTAACTAATCACTAGCTACTTTTCTGAGACAGTAACTAATAAGTGTAACTTGTTACTAATTTGAGGCAGTAATTAGTAACTGTAATTACTTAAAAAAGTAACTGTTACAACACTGATTTTTACATTTGAAATCATATGCAATAGATCAGTAAATACTTTTTTGATATTGTCGCTGATGTCATACAGCTACTTTTATAATACAGGGTGTCTCAAAAGTCTCTCTCTCTCTCTTCTCTCTCTCTCTCTCTCTCTCTCTCTCATATATATATATATATATATATATATATATTGTGTGTGTGTGTGTGTGTGTGCACAGGGACTTTTGAGACACCTTGTATTAGACCATTTCACAGAGTCGGTTACTTTTGCTGTAACTTTAAGAAGTGTTTCTTTAAGGTGTTCTCGATGATTCATCTCTCGGGCATTAATTGAGTCTCTGAAGGCATTAACCATTATTTATTTCTATTAACTACGACATAAATAATGGTTAGATTCAAAATGGTAATTTTTAAAATCAGGGCAAAGCCCATTTGTCAATGTCACTAGCTCTCGTCCAATTCCTTTCATTATATATACAGTATAATGGAAGTATTCGGGAAGCCTCGTTAGCTCCCATGATGAGAAATGAGAGATGAGAGACGCAAAAGTATAACATGATAGGTGATGACCTAATTTAAAGCGCTTCGCACAGCTCTGCGAAACACCTATACTTCGCTCACTCCGTTCGTTCGCAACTAAAGCACACTGCTATGGTAAGCGATGGTACTTACGCGTACCACAGTTGGGAATCACTGTCCTAGACCTTAAATAGAAAGGAGAATAAATACTACATAAAATAATAAAGAATTGAAAAGAGTATTTATAAGTATTTCCATGAAGAAACATAGAATGCATAAGTCCCATTTGGGGAGCCCTATATTCCCATTAGGAGTCTCTTTCAGATAGTACGCAAGATAATAATAATGAATGAGATTATTTAACCTCCTTCGCAACATCTAAGGTCATATGACGGAGGGGACCTACAGCTTTATGTGGGATCCGAACCACGGGTCGCTACATAATCTGGACACGGAGGACGGTCTCCCATCGAACTACTACTACCCAGACCCAATGTCGCTTAACGTCGTTGATCAACGGGAAGTAGTGTTACGACATTGGCTACGATGTAGCCCTAGTACGCAAGAGAGTTATAAATATGCAGCTTGCTGAGTGATAAGGTAGCTTTTGGTGGTACTTAGAAAAACATGGTGGCAAAAAGTGGTAGGTCAACTTAAAAAGTTTGGGAACCCCTGGTATAGGATTATTCATCGAATAAAGGTTAGATCTCTCCACTTTTAACAGTTCTCTGTACGAGTAGCTGGTAAAAGTTAGTAATATTGGACAATTTTTTTGTTTTATTTAAAAAAAAAATTATCAATAAATTCCAGATATTTATGCCATGACTAAAGTGGTTTTATTAAATAGAAAACGTAAATAAATCTATAAATAATAGTTAAACATGGGACTAGTTGGTGTAGTGTATACGAGAGAGAGAGAGAGAGAGAGAGAGAGAGAGAGAGAGAGAGAGCTCGGTGCAAAAATGTACAAGTTAAAAATCGTAGCTAAAATTAAAGCAATTAAAATGAAAAGATATAAAATTACGAAACTTTTCAACACTGGTTGTAAGAAGAGGCTATTTTGACACTAAAATTAATTGAAAAATGAACCTTACTGTAAACAGATTTAAATGTGGTGGATATACGTTCCAAGTCGCAACTTGGTAAAGCCTACTTAGATATTTAGATATTTAGTCCAATATGGACTCCTAATATAATTAATCATATTAGAAGTCCATATTGGACTCCAAATAAATCTAACCTAACCTAACCTAACTTACAAAACACCACTTACATGTGGTTTCATACTTGCGAACCCTAACGCTTTTAGGCGGTAGGCTACCGATTTGAAAGCTATTCTACCGCCTACCTACTTTACAATATCAAACTATTTATGCTCAGAATGCACTAGAGTGCATCATTTAAGGCTATATTTTCAAAATTTCCCCGCGGGAGAGGGGGCCATGCTCCCGGACCCCCTGGCATTGATTACAAATCCTACCGCTTTTGCTTTTCAAAATGTTGGCAAGTCGTGTTATGTCGTGTTGGGTGATTTATTTGGATCTGAATGTGGATTTCGGCTACTATAATTAATCGCCCAAACATCTAAGTATACGCTACACGAACTAGTC
This sequence comes from Bathynomus jamesi, assembly GCA_023014485.1. Lineage (NCBI taxonomy): Eukaryota > Metazoa > Arthropoda > Malacostraca > Isopoda > Cirolanidae > Bathynomus > Bathynomus jamesi. Next base: position 88,890 of record JAJOZX010003283.1, on the reverse strand, counting down.
TTATGTTTAGCATTGGAAAGCAAAAATTCTAAGGTAATTACTCTACCTAACCTATAAAAGAACACTTACGTGTAATTGTATGCTCTATTAAAAGTCTAATAAACAATTTATTTTTTTAAAATAAAAAAAATTGCCCGCTACTTTTAACCTTAGCCCAAGTAGCTTTTATACGGTGCTGCACGAAGGAATATAAAACTATAATTGGGGCGGTTTAAAGCCAGATTGATCTGTAAAAAAATATAACGCGGTGTGAGCTCCTATTACTGTAGTTACGCCTCAGTCATAACTACTCGTTCACTCAACGCGCTACAAAGTGACTATGCGCATAAGAGTAAATCACCTGCCAAAAAAAGGAAGAATTTGATATTTTTGCAAATATATATCACTCTGGTTTTAGGCCGAACAATTAGAAATAGGCGGTATATTCATGCCCCAATGGTAGCACATTGGTGTAAATAATGGCTATATAACGAAGGATCTCAAGAATTTTGCTTCCATCCATGTACATTGTACAAATTCAATACGTTGATAGTGCAATGGTGTGTGGACATGTGTAGTAATTTAATATGCCCGAAAACTTCACCTGGTATACATCCAAGGACGTCTTATTTCTGTTAAATACATATATATTGTTGCCAATCATCTTGTTCCATTGTTGCGTCAGGGTATTTCTCAGTTAAATAATAATATGTTGCAAGAGGACTGTGCTATAGATGACACCGCCAACACCGTTTGAGCCAAAAGGAAATACAGATTCTTCCCTGGATACATCTATGGAATCTCTAGCATGAACTTTATTAAACGCCCTTTGAAGTATCCTGATAACCCACTGAGGAAACGAAGTCTTCCTTCCACACTTACGGTAGTTCTAAAGAAAACTTTGACTGAATTGTGGCCATTCCATGATACAAAAACTCGTGACCCAATGTCAAAACACGTCTTATAACCCTACACTTGAGGTACGTCATGGTCACGTCGCAACACCACTTCCAGTTAGATCAGCGAGGTTAAGCGACGTTTGGTCTATTCAGTAAGTGGATAGGTTTCCGCCCTCTACATTCAGATGATGTAGCGATCCGTAGATGGCTCCGATCTCACGTAAAACTGTATATAGATCGGTTCTGTCACATGACCTTTGCAATTACGAAGTTTAAACAATCCCAGACATTATAACTGCAGTTGACCCCTAAAAAGCTATCCGATATTCACTGTTCCTTCGTTTGTTTACATCTCAAATGTGTATTATGAGCTACAATGAAAGATTCCATTACAAGAGTTATGCAATAGTGATTATTTTCTTAAGACATGATTCTTTCTATAGCACTTGACTTGTAGTAGTAAAATAATGAGTACTCTTGATCGAGAAACTGATCTTAATCCTAAGTAGTATATACTATATACACAGGGTGTGTATAAAGTAAAGCAAATGAAGAGATAAATCTGATCTGAACTGACTTAAACTAGTTTCGTAACGCGAAAGACAAATCCGATTTGAACTGGTTTGAACTAGTTTCAACTTGTTTTTTACTATCGAATACACAGTTGTTTTAAAGTACATGTAATAAATATTACTTGTCCATGTTCACTCGCTTTAATATAATTCAAATTGGATTTGTCTCTTTATTTTCATTACTTTATACATACCCGGTGCGCGCACGCGCACACACACCACACACACACACACACACACATATATATATGGGATGAATTTCACAATTAAACACGTGAAATGAATGAATAATGCAAACCACAAGGAAAAAGAAAAACGATTCCACGATTTTCTTTTTCCTTGTGGGTTTGCATTATATATATATATACAGGCCCGGATTTAGCTATAGGCGAACTAGGCGATCGCCTAGGGCCTCGCGCCAAAGGGGGCCTCGCTCAAGCCGTTTTGCGCGTTCTGTTCAAGTGATATTAATGATTTAGAACTCTATGAAGAACTTAAAGTACTTTGCAGGTTTATACCTGAGAAAACAGATCTCGGAAATGCCCTTGTTTATATAGTGCAAAAACAACTAAGTGAGATTTAATCCTAATGTTTATGTTGCACTTCGAATAGTATTAACCATCCCAGTTACTGTTGCTTCGGCTGAAAGAAGTTTCTCGCGTCTCAAACTTATTAAAACATTTTGCGTTCCACCATGTCTCAAGCGAGATTGCAATCATTAGCTATGTTATCAATAGAAACGATATAACAAATTCATTAGATTATTCTCAATTAATTGAAGAGTTTAGCTCGAAGAAAAGTAGAAAAGCATTGCTGTAATTTCAAGGAGCATCTGAACCAAATATTAAAGCATTAATATTTAGCCTGATAAGTCGATCGCTCACTATTATAAAAAATGAAATGTCAACATCTCTTATACATCACATATGAAAACGTTTGTATACTATGGAAAGTCATTACTATAATATATAAATCTTAGAAATCATTGTCTTATATTTTCGATACAAATCTTGATTCATATTATAATTTATACTTATTTGCATGGTTTATTTATATTTCTTATACAATTTCCATGCGTGATTATTTTGGTTTGGTTTAATTTTTAAGTGCTGGCATAGTTCTGTCTATGCGGGATTCTAATATTGCTGGTATAGTACCGATAATTAAGTCCATATTTTCATATATATAGGCCTAGGGCCTCGCAATTTCTAGATCTGCCTAGGGCCTCACAACTTCTAGATCCGGCCCTGTATATATATATATGTTAAACACAGACGGTGCATGGAACAAGGAACTCTTCTGGGAAATTACATCTATTATATTTCCAATAAGTAATGATATATGACAAATACTATAGTTTTTTCTTTTTCATGATGGAAAGCCCAATGTGGGCACCGGGTTACTCGCAAAGAGGCTCCAAAATATAGCTTCCCTCACCAGCTATCTGCAAAGCAGATAGGATCCAGCTTTGGGACAGGATCTAAGGTTTACAGCTTACACCTAGCCTACTACATTCAGAACCTCAATATACGCAAGAAACTCGTTCCATTCTCGTCGGATTGAATACATCAAAGAAAAAGGGGTAACTATTGTATTTTTAGCCAAAAAACAAAACTTAAACCTCAACCGGAACATTGAGCGTCCACTTTTCAAGGCACATGACACGTCCGTTTAATATACAACTCAGAATGGTCCCCTGAGAAACTTATACGTTAAACACAGACCGTGCATGGAACAAGGAACTCTTCTGGGAAATTACATCCACTATAGTTCGAATAAGTAATGATAAATGACAAATACTATAGCTTTTTCTTCTTCATGATTGTGGCGGGTTACTCGCAAAGAGGCCCCAAAATATAGCTTCCCTCACCAGCTGTCTGCAAAGCAGATATGATCCAGCTTTGGGACAGGATCTAGGGGTTACAGCTACACCTAGCCTACTATATTCAGAACCTCAATATAAGCAAAAGACTCGTTACATTCATGTCGGATTGAATACATCAAAGAAAAAGGGGTAACTATTTTATTTTTAACCAAAAACCAAAACTTAAACCTCAACTGGCAAAATTGAGCGTCCACTTTTCAAGGAACATAACATGTACAATTGTACATTACATGAAAAACATCATGAAAAAGAAAAAAACTATAGTGTTTGTCATTTACCATTACTTATTCGGACTATAATGGATTGAATTTTTCCAGAAGAGTTCCTTGTTCCATGCACGGTCTGTGTGTATCATAAAAAAACCTTGAGGGACCATTGTGAGTTCAGTCTCATCATGAAACGGACATGTTATGTGCCTTGAAAAGTGGACGCTCAATTTTGCCAGTTGAAGTTTGTTTTGGTTTTTAACTAAAAATACAATAGTTACACCTTTTTCTTTGGTGTATTCAATCCGAGGTGAATGCAACGAGTCTTTTGCTTATATTGAGGTTCTGAATATAGTAGGCCAGGTGTAGCTGTAACCCTTAGATCCTGTCCCAAAGCTGGATCCTATCTGCTTTCCAGCTAGCTGGTGAGGGAAGCTATATTTTTGAGGCCTCTTTGCGAGTGACCCGTTGCCCACGTCGGGCTAACATCATGAAAAATAAAAACTGTAGTGTTTGTCATTTACCGTTACTTATTCGGACTATAGTGGATTTAATTTTCCCAGGAGAGTTCCTTGTTCCATGCATGGTGTGTGTGTATTATATATATATATATATATATATATATGTGTGTGTGTGTGTTTGTGTGTGTATATATATATATATATATATATATATATATAATATGGAGGTCAAATGGGAATTTTGAGACTTATGGCGGGAATTTTCATTCTTGAGCTTGGGACCATCCCGGTAAATGCAGACTATTACTTCCTACGATTTCTTTTCACTCAATGTTATTCCCATTCTCATCCGCGGTCCGCAAAGACAAATGGACAAAAATGAAAAATCCACATTTGAGAAAAGTGTTTTTTGATATGAGAAACAGTCACTTCATTCCCATTCGCAGTAAAGACGCCGAATGAGAAGGGCTAATATTTCCTAACCTAACCCTAAACAAACGAAACCTAACCTAACCTACCGTAACCTAACCTAACCGAAGTTAACCTAACCTGAACCAAAGTGGGAAAGCCGTGGATGATAATGCGAATAGCATGAATTGGGAGTAGACTGATTTGAAAATGTCTCCTTTAAAATTCTCACTTTCGGCTTTTCCACTCTTGGGCACAGAATGAAATGAGAATGACATTGAGTGAGATGATAACTTGGTTAGAGATTGTAGTAAATGTTTTGAGAAAGTTATTAATGATGAAGTTATGAATGAATTCTATTTCATTGTGGAAGGATAGTTAAGAGGAACAAAATTGATAAGCACGGTGGATTAAGATTTTGATGCTGTTAATTTTATATAGTGAAGGTATGTGGCTCAGGTAGTTGATACCTGGGCCTGTGTATGTTGGTTTCCGGTATATGGAGGTGTATTGTTATATCCAAAAACGGTAGAGTGTTGTTGGATTCGTCTTTTTTTTGGTATTGGGAATTGAAATAATTAAGGAAAAGGGGGGCACAGTTGGCATTGTGGAGGAGGAGAAAAGTATCGTCAACGTTTCTTTCATATAGGTGTGGTTTGTAATGGGTGAGGCAATGGAGTATTTTATGGTTTTATTTTCATGGTGACAAGGAAGATAAATGCAAAAAACTTCACTTTTCTACGTGAAGTTCAAAATATGATAATAAAAACCCACTTTAATAAACAGAGTTTATTAGAGTGGGTTTTATTGACAAGGAAAGATGTTGCTCGTGTGGCGCTTATTGGGGACCCCATAGCTAGTGAATCGGTTTGTTGGTAAAGGTGTTTACTGAAAAAGAAATACGTCTGAAGCAGCAAGGGTTAGTAATTTGGTGAGTTCTTGTCTTGTTAAATTAAGGACTGTGTTCTGATTGTTAGAAAATAAATTGCTGATGGAGATGTTGATGGTTTCTTTAATTGGTACGTTGGTATGGGGGGATACTATGTCAGAACTGTGCATATAGAGGCTATGTGAGTTATTCACAGTCAGTATTTCTCTGTCGAATTCATAGGAATTGGGGATGGAATATTCATTCTGGGTTAGGGGTGTTAGGGTGGGAATTAGGAATTTTGCCAGTTTCTAATTATGGGTGGTGTAGACAGAAAGGATGGGACTGATGAGTAAATTTGGTTTGTGTATTTTAGGGAAGCCATAAAGGATACTTGGGAACGAGCCGGAAGAATGTACTTGGTTGTAAATGATTTTGTCTTCAAGTTTCAGGGGGAGTGTTAGAAGATCATCATCAATATGTCTGAATTTGGTGGGGTTGTTAAGAACGTTATTGACTTTATTAATATAGTCTGATTTATTAAGAAGGACGGTGCCTTTAACTCTTTCAGGACGTGAAGTTATGATTGAGTCATCGTTGGATAATTCTCTTAAACAAGAGAATTCTTGTTTATTGATTAAGTGGGTGGGGGGGGGAAACATTGTGAGGTTTAAAATTATAAAAATTTTACCACTGATGATGCAAATTAAACTTTTTCGAAATAAACATGTACCATCTGACCGCCCTTTTATTTCTCACTAAATGGCGATTCTCAAGAACAAACCCTTTAATCAAGACTAACTTTCGTGAAATGAGGAATCATCGCACGAAACGTTTGAAAGGTTATATATATATATATATATATATATATATATATTAGTGGTGGACCGGATATCCGCATCATTTTTAGCATCCGCACTTCTGACTGCGGATGTTATGCGGATATTACCTCTAATAAATTATGCAATTTACAATTAAATTAGCTTATAAAGTAGTTTATAAGGCCCAGTCATGCACATTTCATGTAAAGTATTAATTATTAATGAACAAAGAAATATTTAAACCTCAAAATATAAATACGTGGTAACACAGAAAATTGAATATGAAACTTGTTTCATTCAATTTTCTGTGGCTGAAACTCTTGAGAAAGTTATTATTTTTATCATAATGAAAACATTCATATTAATTTTAATTCTTATGCATTGCCTCCCATAATAGTAATATCACGAAATTTGAAAAATTATGTAATATATTCATAATTCTATATTATATTAATAGATTAACTAAATATCCGCATCCGCGGATATTGAAATTAAAGATCCGCATCCGCAGATGTTGAAAAACTGACATCCGGTCCACCACTAATCAGTATATATATATATATATATATATATATATATACACACGATGCTGTTTAAAATTCCTTTGGAGCCTTTGAGGTAAACAAAAATTTTCAACAGCGTATAACATTTCAAATATACGTCAAGCTGAAAGAAAATTTTCAGTCTTTTAATTTCACGGCACTTAATTCACTAAAAATATGGGCTGTGTTCGTGCAGATGTGGATATCATATATATATATATATTATAATATATATACACAAACTCAGAATGGTTCCCTGAGAACATTATATGTTAAACACAGACCGTGCATGGAACAAGGAACTCTTCTGGGAAAATTAAATCCACTATAGTCCGAATAAGTAATGGTAAATGACAAATACCATAGTTTGTTATTCGGACTATAGTGGATTTAATTTTCCCAGAAGAGTTCCTTGTTCCATGCACGGTCTGTGTTTAACATATATATATATATATATATTGTGTGTGTGTGTGTGTAAGGTTTCAGCCAGCATTTCTTTTGATTACTTCCCACTCAATGTCATACTTATCCCCATCCGCGGTCCGCAAATGAAAATGCACAAAGTGAAAAATCCACATTTGAGAAAAGTGTTTCTTGTTTTGAGAAACGATGTCACTCCATTCCCATTCGCGGTAAAGGCTCCAAAAGGGAATGGCTAATATTTCCTAACTTGACCTAACCTAACCCAAGTTAACCTAACCTGAACCAAAGTGGAAAAGCCGTGGATGAGAATGAGAATTGAGTGAATTAGGAATAGACCCATTTGAAAATGTCTTCTTTGAAATTCTCACACTCGCCTTTTCCACTCTTAGGCGGGGAACAAAATGGGAATGATAACACTAGGCAACAAATTTCAACTTTTTTTTTGTTACAGACACGTGAACTACTGATTCCTACTAAAGCGCTGATGCTGATTTCAGATCTGATATCAAAATTTCTCTATCACGTCCAGATTTTGTGTAACCGAAAACCCCTATTTTTCATTTTTTTTTCTCACCCGCTTCTATTACGAAAGCCGTCTAAGCTACTTTTCCGTGCCACGTTTTATGTTAAGCATACTTAAATAATTAGTGAACAGGGATTTATTTCCTCCTTTATTCTGGCTTAAGACAGACAGCGGAATTCCGCTGGCGGAGTTACCACCCCCGCGCCCAACCATCCACCCAAAGCGCGTTAGTATTTTGTTGTTACTACTGAAAGGCAAATTCCTGTTCTTAAGTGAAACTTTGGTGTGTCCTCTTCCTTTGTCGCTTGTAGGATGACGAGCTCTCCTTCTGCAGGAACCAACAATAATCTCCCATCATATTTGGGTTGAAATTACATTGGTATCTGTTTTCCATAACTGAGATCTGTTGGTGGAAGCGCTCACCATGCTCGTCACTTACAGCCCCAAGGTTGGCCGGGAAGAAGTCAAGATGAGAATGTAAAAAATGAATTTTCAAAGACATTCTGCATCCCATTATTTCATAAGATTTAAGCATGTTTTCTACGAGTTTACGGTGGTTTTCAGCTTTTTGGTTTCCAAGAAAATTTTTGACAACTTCAACGAAAGATGTCCATGCTCCTAGTTCATTCTCATTTAGGTTAGATGGAAACGATGAGTCGTGGATGACACTGCGGATCTGTGGTCCAGTGAAAACTCCAGCTTCTAGCTTAGCATCTGTCAATATTCCTTTGAATTTATCCTTTAAATATTGGAAACCACTACCTTGATGATCCATACCCTTCACGAAATTTTTCATAAGGCCAAGTTTAATGTGAAGTGGTGGAAGATGTACTTTCTGAGGGTCAATAAGTGCTGGGTGTTTCACATTGTATTTACCAACAACATGTTCAGTTCTAGATGGCCAATCATGTTTTTTGTAGTGGTTCTTGTCATCTCTGCTGTTCCATAGACACAAAAAGCACATATGCTTTGTGTAGCCCAACTGTAACCCAAGAAGTAATGATACAACTTTAAGGTCGCCACAAATATTCCATGTGTGGTCCTTATATTTGATGAGTCTTAGCAGCAGTTTCATCGATTCATAAGTCTCATTAAGGCCAGTGGCATGTGCTACAGGTATTGAAGGTTTTTCATTGCCGTTGTGCAGTAATACAGCTTTTGGATCATAGCGACAGCCAATCCCTTGCATCAGACCACTGATATCGTGGCAGAAACAAACGTTTTCTTCCTGTAAGTAAAATGATGAAAACTGCAAATGGCGATGGCGGAAATGGGAAACTTTGGTGTTTGGTTGGAGAAGATTAAATTCTTGAAGTCTTGAACCAAGCAACTCTGCCTTTTCTTTTGGTAATTCCAAATCGCGCACTAAGTCATTTAACTCCGCTTGACTTAACAAATGTGGGGAAATATTTGCATCTGGAACATATATGCCATCTTTCCCTGTTTCTATATCACTAGCAGAATCTTCAGATGAACTGCTGTCTGTTATCGTTGCTGGTGGAACTGGTGGTGGATTTGTTTCATCATGTGGTACTGGTTTCATTGCTGATTCGCAGTTTGGGTACGTGATCTTTGATTTGTTTTTCTTTGTGAAACCAGCAATCTTTGTCAAACAAAAATAACAATCATTGAAGTGATTTTTCGGCTCACGCCAAACCATGGGGACTGAGAACGGCATAGCTTTTCTTTTACCATTCATCCAAGCTATTAACATTGCATTGCACTGTGCACAGCAAATATGTGGTGCCCAGTCCCTCTGTTGGTCTCCTAACTTACAGTCAAAATAACACTTGTAGGCAAGTTTAATCTTTGTTGTTATGTTTCTACGTTGTGGCTTAGGTGTATATTGTCCACAGACAAAGCAGAAGTTGTCTGGGTGATTTACACAAGCACGTCTATTTGATGCCATTTTGAATTACCATACAATATCTGAAAAAACGTAGAAAGTAATTATTACGATGTGCAAAATAAAAAGAAATACACACCGTAGTACAAAACAAATGCTATAAAAACACACAAGTCACCACAACCTGTCACTTGCTCATCAGCAGAGAGCTTCAACAACCGTTCTGCTTGACTGTCACGTAGCGACTGACCGTTGGGCCGTTGCCCGTTACTATGCTCTTGACTCAGTGTTGCCAACTCGGGATAAATTTTATTTATCAAAATTGTTCGAATTTGTATATAGTTGGCAAAAAAAATTGCTTTAACCTTGAAAAGCAAGTTTCATATTACTGGCATTAAGCCGATTAAAACCAAAATCTGGACGTGGTAGAAAATTTTACTAAAAGTGATTTGCATTTTACACAAAATCTAGACGTGATAGAAAAAATCTAATTATAGATTTGAAATCAGCATACCGAAATTAGCTAGGAGCACCTATTTGGTCTTCTGTAACAAAATCTTTGTTGCCTAGTGTAATCACTGGGCAACACGTATTTTATTGAATGATATCTGACACTTGATTCTAGGTAATTTGGGTGCGCTGAATACGAATTTCAACTCGGTTTGGCTCTATCAGGTCCTGATTCTTGTCGACAGCCTATGTGCCATTTTCCAGATTTTTCAAATTAGGACTAAAAAATTAAGTCATGTGTTAAATTTTTTTTTCAAGTTTCATGAATACAAGCAGTTCAAACTACAGTAAAATTACATTATAACGATAGAAATGACTTAAAATAAAAAAACAAACAGATATGAAGCTTTCACTGTGGCAAAAATTTTCTTTTGTAAGACTTTCTAGCGTATTTGCTTGTTGATGGCAGGTCTCTTTTCAAGCACCAGCAGTAATCAGCCATCATGTGGGAATCCCAGCGGCCTTGGTACCGTTCCTCCATAATTTTGATATCTTGGTGGAATCTCTCCCCTTGTTCGTCACTTACATCACCTAAATTACTTGGAAATTGGTCAAGATGGCTATTCAAAAAATGCATTTTTATGCTCATATTGCAACCTAACTCTTTGTAGTCCCTTAAAAGTTTTTTTACGATTTCTTCGTAGTTATCTGCCCTATAATTGCCTAAAAAGTTTTCTATCAAGTCCACGAATGAGAACCAGCCATTTTTTTCGCGTTCATTCATGACATTAGGAAAATTGCTGTCTTTAATCATTGTTCTTATTTGTGGACCGTCGAAAATTCCCGCCTTGATTTTTTCATAACTTAAACTTGGAAATTTTGAAGTTATGTATTTGAAACACTCGCCGTTCGTATCTAAAGCTTTTACATATTGTTTAATGAGGCCTAGTTTTATATGCAGAGGAGGAAATATGATTTTATCTCTGCTCACTAAAGGTGGATTAATTACGTTTTTTTCTCCGACAGTAAGTGATGTTCGTGCTGGCCAGATTTGTTTGAAATAATGTTCTTCCTTGGCTCTGCTGTCCCATAAGCAAAGGAAGCAGGGATATTTAGTATACCCTCCTTGTTGTCCTAGCAGAAAATTAACCATTTTTAAGTCAACACATATGATCCACTCGTGCTCCCTATATTTGATAAGATTTAAAACCTTTTCTATATGTTCATACTTTTCTTTTAATTTTGTTGAGTGCCCAATCGGTATCGAGCCGTATAGATTGCCATTATGCAACAACACACACTTAAGACTTCTTTTCGAACTGTCTAAAAACAAGCGCCAATCATTTGCATCGTAAGACTCAACCCCCATCTTCTTTAACAAACCAACTATGTCGCAGCAATATACTAAACTATCCTCTGTTCTAAAATATTTAACAAGTTCTTCTTCTCTTTTTCTGTAAAATGAAATGTATGTGTTTGAAGTAAGCAAGTTTTTCTCTTTAAGTCTTGAAGCTAAAATTTCCGCAGCCTTTTTTGGCAAATTTAGATCCCTTACAAGATCATTCAACTCGGCCTGGTTAAACTTTTGCGGATCGTTTTGACTTTCAAATACGCTGGGGTCAAAATCGGTGTCTGACTCCTCAAAGTGCATAACAATATTTTCAGGAACATCTTCAACTAATTCTTGAGTTGGCAGACCCTTAAATTTTGGAATGGGGATCTCATTTGAATGTAGCACAGGTCGTATCGCGGTGTCGAAATTTGGGTACTCGATACAATGTTTATTTTCTTAGTGAAGCCCGAAGTCTTGACAAAGCAAAGGTAGCAATCGGTCTCGTGGTTAGTAGGCTCTCGCCACACCTGATATGGAAAAAAAATTGTAAAGCGTTAACAAAAGCGACGAGAGACTTGTTTTTATGAATTTTATCAAAAGTTATCACCCAAACATTTAACATTTCTATGTGTTTCAACCTTATGCAATATTTGAGATTCTTATAAACATTTTCTGTAAATTTTTGTTTATGTACCTAAGTTACAATTACATTTAGGTAAGTTACAGTATACTAGTGATTAAATTACGTAGTTTTATGAAATCATAAACTTACCATCGGAACTCCAAAAGGTATTTTTGAATCCGAACCCTTCGTCCAATGTCGCAGTCTTTCAATGCATATAGTGCAGGCTTTATGTGGAGCCCACGATTTATCTTGGTCCCCCAGTTTTATGCCAAAATAAGCTAAGTAAGCTCTTTTTACGAAGTCAGTTATATTTGCTCGTTGATGTGGAAGTGTAAAATTTCCACATATATAACAGAAGGAATCAGGGTTGTTTTTGCATTTGAACTTTCTAGTGCTTGATGACATATTGCTTGATTGTTCTGCCAATTTGTAAAGGTATTTAAAGCCCTTAATTCATATAAATTTAAGAAAATCTGAAATATAAACACAAAAATTAGTTTAAATAGGTACTTATTATGAAATAGGTACTTACAATCTATGAAATTAAACTAGAAACACGGATGAGTAGGTACAATATAAATTACGTCTAATTAAATCAACTATATTAAATCACGATGACAAAATTACTCACTAAATCATATGCCAATTCAAAATTATGTTAATGCCCAAACTTAATTAACTAACTCAACTGACTGACTGACTGACTGACTGATTGAATTGACTGATTAACTCTGGAAACGAGTCGCTTTTATATATTTTAGTTGTCCCTCTAGAATACTCTACAGAGAACAGGAACGCTCGAGAAAATTTTAGAATTCTATGATATTTTTAGCTTAATTTACTAATATTAAAATGGGTTAAAAATGACAAAATTAAAAATATTTTTAGGGTGTTACATATAAAAATATACATAATACAACAATACCATAACAATAGGTACAAATACCTAGATAAAAACCTAGTTGCATAATGTGTAACTGCAAAAAGACAGCGAGTATTGAGAAAAAAACCTTTTTATGAATACGACGAAAGAGGAGGGGTGTTGAGCAAAATCAGGACCTGATAGAGCAAAACCGAGTAAAAATTCGTGCTCAGCGCACCCAAATTACCTAGAAGTAACTGTCAAATCTAATTCAATAGACAAAAATTTGAAATTTGTTCCCCAGTGATAATGAGTGGAAGTAAACCGGATAATACCGAAGCAAAAGATTACGATTACTTTCAGTAGTATGGTTTCATTTATGGCGACTCGGGGAAATGGATTGGGGAGTGCAGTGCCAAAGGGGGAACCAGCCCTACCATCCATCGACGAATTCTCAGCCAGCTTAAACGAAAACTATTTCGGCTTGTCCTTCGTTGATGTACTCCCCCTCGTGATTTATGGATGCCCATCTTACCGGTTGTCGTAGCTCACAAGCTTATGTTTCCCCCTGTGCGTGAAGTATGCAGAGACGAACAACGGGGAGTATAATCATATAGTTAATTAACAAAAAATCCGTGGGTTTTTAACGAGTCCTGAGTTGGATTTAGCCATTTGTCATGGGTACAGGATACTGAAGATATACGAGGTGTGGAGGTTCCAGAAGCGTTATAGCCTCTTCACACCTTACAGTATATCAACACCTTCCTGAAGGATAAAGTGGAGGCATTAGGCAATCCACGAAGTGTTAACACCAAGGACGCCTAAACGGACTGCATTCAGCGTTACCAAGACCATGAAGGAATACAGCTTGAGCGGGAGCATATTGCGCGAAACCCTAGCAAGTGCTTTAGTGTAAATCTCTGTTTGAACAGTCTTTGGGTTATGTTTGCACAGAACACTGACAAAGGGCCGTACATTTAGCTCAAAGGTTTAGTGAGGTGTGGGATTACGCCAAAGGCTGATGATAAAGAAGCTCTTGAAATTGTGCACGTAGGTAATACGTACATAATGCGCATTACAACAGGACCGAATTGGCTACAGACACCTCCCGCGTCACAAACATTCCTGTTGCTTGCTTTACAACGGCATACGGCTGCATCAAGCTTTGGGGCCTAATGCATTCTCTGGGTCGGCGGGTCCTGTACGCCGATACTGACAGTGTGGTTTTTACGGAGAAAGAAGGAGAATATATGCCTCCTATTGGCGAATTCCTCGGTGAACTCACTGACAAAATCAAGGACGAGTATGGTGACAGAACATACGCGGACTCCTGTGTGTCGAGTGGTCCAAAAATTGCGGGGGTACATGTGAGGATCGGGGATGATTTCAAGTACATCGTGAAGGCGAAGGGCATCACTTAAAACTCCGAAAATCGCCAGATTGTCAACTTCACCTCGCTCAAAGGCCCGGTATGCCTGGAGGATCCAGGAGATGATGACGATGCCACGCCTCTTCACCTGGTTGTACAGGTGAGGAGGCGCAGAAACTAGGAGGTGTGAAGGAACTAAGACGGACTAAGGTGTGCCGCAATACCAACAGGAAGCGTTTCCAATTACCTGGGTCCTATGATGCTGTTCCCTTTGGTTTCCGTGAGGAATGATTAGTCGTTGTACAGTGCTTACAATAAGTCTCGCGCCTCTGTCTCGTCCCAAGCTAGTCTGTTAGGTATAAAATGGGCAGTCCTTATGGCAGCGGAGGTGTGTTCGGATTGGTGCACATAATTGCTCTAACCCCATCAATGACGTCCATTATTACGTCACTTCTGCTACATTTTAGTGTTTAAAATACAAATGATTAAGAAGCAGAATGACCAAGTTTCGGGATATTGGGATGGTTATGGAGCAATCCTAGTCATCATAATATTAGCTGGGTATTACATTATACCGTCTCAATGTATACTGTAGACTATAGAGAACGACTAATTCAGCAAATATCCCAAATCATGGCATGATACCTAAGTTATTTTGACGCAGGTCTAAATTATTTGCTCAAATGCAATGATTGATATTAAGTATTGTTGGGAATTGTTTTCAATATTGTTGTTTGTGATACATATCTTACGTGAAAAATCTAATGATCAAATTCCTCAGTAAACCTCTCACGCGCTCGCATTTCGAGGAAATCACGGTCGTCTCACTAATAGATAGTTTATCCATTGTTTTAAGTGGTAACCTATTCCATCTTATGAAAGTCATTAGTCTAAAGCAAGACTGGGGGCCGTGAATCAGAGAAATTTGCATTTGATTTGTTCATCGTAATTATTACGTAATATAGTATACTGTATATAGTAGTATATAAGAGTTTATTGGTAGCATATCATATGACAATTCCCATAAACATGTGATGGCTTCGATGT
Organism: Bathynomus jamesi; assembly: GCA_023014485.1. Taxonomy (NCBI): domain Eukaryota; kingdom Metazoa; phylum Arthropoda; class Malacostraca; order Isopoda; family Cirolanidae; genus Bathynomus; species Bathynomus jamesi. The sequence goes on along the minus strand of JAJOZX010003283.1, from coordinate 73,771 downwards.
TGCCAGTTTTTATTTTTTTCCTGAAACTATTACCTTTTCATAGTTTGTTTCAACAATGCATATATTATCATCTCCACGAGCGTACACATTGCAAGAAAAGATTCTAACTAAGGATAAGTAAAGTTCTTTCATGGTCACAATATATACTTTTATAGATGTCAAACATAAAAATATAATAAAATTCTATATTAACATAAATATATATTCGATACGGTACACATTTACATCATGGCTTTAACATCAGTATTTCGTATAGCTTCCTCCGGCATCAATAATTTCTTGCAATCGTTGAGGCATAGAAGAGGCCAGATTGTAGGGAATGTAAGCTCTCCCAACTATTCCTCGTGTGAGCTAAAAGTGCTTCAAATGTTCTTTCATTGCGTTCCTCCCATTCGTTAATCATTATTGCCCAAAGGTTTTCAATCGGATTCATATCAGGAGAACGCGGTGGCAGAATTAGATTAATAATCTCTGGCTCCCTTTCCTCCTCCCTTCGTAATTCCCCACCCAACCTCGTTTCCTTCGACATAGCAACGCCTACCTCCATCCTCATTCCACTTCCTTCATTAAACCTATTATCGCTTTTACTGTCCCTTCCTTCCATCCTTCAATGCCAGCGTTCTTAAACCTAGCACATAAATTATATAATATGGAATCTAACACCTTAGATCTCTACGCATTCATGTTACTTGAAGACGCCTGTGTCTTAGGGGAATCTAAGTGTTGAGAGTGGGCTTGAGGGGTAGTCTATAGATTACTACAGATGACCTTGAACGCTCCAACTATTTAAAAATGATTATTTATTACGCACATCATATGGCATAATACACACATGAATTTAAGTATCTTACACTATAGGAATGGAATTGAATCCTACCAGAGTTAAAAAGACGCAAAATATGATACATTAGTTTGTATTAAGAGGTTACTAAGAGAAAAGGATTTGGGATAGAGCGGAAGGCAGAGAGTATATTTTCTCGAGTTTCGGTTATTATTAACGTTATATGGATACATTGCCATGGGATGTGATGAGAGAGAGAGAGAGAGAGAGAGAGAGAGAGAGAGAGAGAGAGAGAGAGAGAGAGAGAGAGAGAGTGTTACAAGGAGTTACAAGGAAAAGAAGTACCTCAAAAGGCCTTGCGGCCCATACCGAGGAGGTACCAATGGCAACGGGTGCCAGGGAAAATTTTCTACACCCTCAAATAGTGTGCAAGATTTAGTCTAACCTTTTCTTGAACTGATCCACAGGGGAACTGTTCACAACTTCTGAAGGTAACCTGTTCCACGTGTCAAAGATCTTATACGTAAAGTAATTCCCACACACACTAGTCCTAAACCGCTTCAAATCCAACTTCCAACCATTGTTGCGAGTTGGGTTATCATTTAAACTAAACATGCTTCTAAAATCGACATCGTTGAACCCGCGTAAGAACTTGAAAACCTCGATCAGTTGATCGCGCAGCCTCCGAGTTTCCAGCGAAAACAAGTTCAGGGCACGTAACCGTCGATTGTAGCCCATATGCCTAACGGAAGGGATTAACCTTGTGGCCCTCGCCTGCACTCGCTCCAGCTCTCAATATCTTTCCTGAGGGTGGGCGACCAAAACTGCAGAGCATATTCCAGGTGCGGCCGAACCAGGGAATTGTACAGAGAGAGCACAATCTCCTTGTTCCGAAACTGAAATTGCCTCCTGATATAACCTAACAGCTTCTGGGCTTTCTTTTCAACCTCTACGCACTGTTTGGTAAATTTAAGGTCGCTGCTAATTAGCACACCCAAGTCCTTTTCCAAATCAGTCGCCTCGATATTACTCCCCAACATACTTCGCATTTACCCAAGTTAAACGGCATTTGCCATTTTTCGGACCACTCTCCTATCCTACCTAGGTCCGCACGCAGTTCCTCGATCGCTTCGGGCGTCCCAACATTGGCCTCAAGCTTGGTGTCATCAGCGAATTTGGCGATCCGACTGACGATGCCACCGTCGATATCATTTATGTAAATGATAAACAACAGTGGCCCCAAAACGGAACCCTGAGGAACCCCACTAGTGACCGAGGCCCAACCCGAACTAACCCCTTTAATTGCAACCCTCTGCCGCCTATTCTTCAGCCAGTTTTCAATCCACCTACCTATTTCCCCACCGATACCCAGCGCGCGCACTTTCGCCATTAGCCGGCGGTGAGATACCTTATCAAAGGCTTTCTGAGAGAGAGAGAGGATGGAGAGAGAGAGAGGATGGGGAGAGAGAGAGAGGATGGGCAGAGAGAGAGAGAGAGAGAGTTACAAGGAGTTACAAGGAAAAGAAGTACCTCAAAAGGCCTTGCGGCCCATACGAGGAGGTACCAATGGCAACGGGTGCCAGGGAAAATTTTGTAAAAGTTTGTAAAAGAGAGAGGATGGGGAGAGAGAGAGGATGGAGAGAGAGAGAGAGAGAGGATGGAGAGAGAGAGAGGATGGAGAGAGAGAGAGAGAGAGGATGGAGAGAGAGAGAGGATGGAGAGAGAGAGAGGATGGAGAGAGAGAGAGAGAGAGAGAGAGGATGGAGAGAGAGAGAGAGAATGGGGAGAGAGAGAGGATGGAGAGAGAGAGAGAGAGGATGGAGAGAGAGAGAGAGAATGGGGAGAGAGAGAGGATGGAGAGAGAGAGAGAGAGGATGGAGAGAGAGAGAGAGCGTTATCTCCTGCATACTCTATATATATATCTATATACAGTGTCTCTATATATAAATAGATAGAGTAATCGACACAATGATAATGTGGACGTCATTGATGGGGTTAGAGCAATTATGTGCACCAATCCGAACACACCTCCGCTGCCATAAGGACCGCCCATTTTATATCTAACAGACTAGCTTGGGACGAGACAGACGCGCGAGACTTATTGTAAGCACTGTACATATTTTTTATTTAATTTAATTAAAAGTTTTTACTGATTATTTACTTATAAATTATTTTTAAGTTTTGACACGTTTATTTGTTATTATTATTATTATTTTTATGATTATTATTATTATTATTATTATTATTATTATTATTACTGAATGTTTATTTACTTGTACGTATTTATAAATTATTATTTTATTCGTGTACTTTAAATTAATTATTTTAAGTTTTCAGGCTGTGCGTTTCATTTTCTCTTAAACTTTGAAGGAAATATATATGTGTGTGTGTGTGTGTGTGTGTGTGTGTGTGTCACCCGGTTGGAACTGGCAAACCAGATTGGTTTGTGGGCGCGGGTTCGTCCGGCGGTAACGGGTACACAGAAGCGCTCGGCCTCATTAAAAAATCAGCAATGCAGAAGAGGTGGAAGCCTAACAGACGAACGCAAACGGAGTATACAAATGGTCAAAAGACAGTAACATGAATTTTTTTACCGAGAAATTTCAGTTCTTGAGATATGAAAGAAGTGAGGAACTTAGGGGTCATTCAAAAACCACGTGGTCCTTTTTCGGGTGGTTTTCAAAGCCGTCCTCCCCCTTGTGATTATATATTTGTGGCCAATGACTTAAACCCCCTCCAAAACCACATGGTCTTCTGATGTCACCCCCACCCTTTCTTAATCTTATGTAAATTAAAATGCAAATTAAAATGCAAATTAAAATAAAGCAAATTAAAAATAATCAAATTAAAAGTATGGCGAATTTGTGTTTCATGAATTAAAGATTCGAATCCTCTAGAATTTTCCGAAATAAAGGTACAGCGAATTTGTGTTTATAAAGATCGAGTCTTCTGGAATTTTCTGGAGTTTACGAAATATATATATATATATATATATATATGTGATAATATGATAAACAATATTATAAACAGGATATTTTAATGCTTAGTATTGGCCACGTGGTTAAATGTCAAGAAACCCCCTCCCCCATGTGGCCCTTGGTGGTCAAATAATGAACCCAGATAGACAAGAAATTCAGAGTAGCATGAAAGCAAAAGATTTAGGGGTACTAATGACCGATGATACAAAATTTGAAAACCGAATCAGATAGCGATAAAGAAAGCAAAAAAGTTACGGGACATACTACGTAAATTATATCTATATTTGCTAGAAAGAAGAGAGATATATATCATAATTTACATATGGGGAATGATCGAAAAATTGGTACCTAATCTCAAACTGAACCCAGTAACCACCTAAACAACATTGGAAAATAGGAAAGGTAGAATGTGTACTGTTCCAAAACTAAAGACCACACAAGGGGGCCTCTCAACTCTGGAAGAAAATGGTTCGGTTGTCAGGGGACCAAGACTTTTTAATCAGCTTCCGAAAGACATCAGGTACATTACAGGTGTCAAAGTTGAAATCTTCAAAAGAAGAGTAGATGCCTAGCTCAGGACGGTATCGGACGAGCCGGGTGTGCCTGGCTATGTTCGATTGAGATCACAAGAGAGCAACTCGCTCCTCCACCAGGCCAAGCCTAGAGGTGGGGTCACCAGCTTGACTTTCGTGTGAAGAGAGACAGTCACACGGAACTTCTACTAGGTTTATCAGGTATATATATATATATATGTGTGTGTGTGTGTGTGTGTGTGTGTATATATATATTAGTGATGTAGGTCACATCCGCACATTTTCTCGCATCCGCACCCGCATCCGCACTTTGGACTGCGGATGTCGTGCGGATGTGGACCGTTGAGATAAAATGTCATTAATAAGCGGAAATTATCAAATTCTACTATATTAATAGAACTAGTTCATTGTGCGCAAAAGTGATGCAAGCGACAAGACGAGAGGCTGTTCTTGTATGAAGTTACTCTCTTGCAACCTACTTAGATCCACGTTACAAAGCTAAGTTATTTTCACCTAGTACATTAGAACGAGTTAAATCATCACTTGGCAAAGCAGTTGAAGAGCTTCAATCTCTTGACTCTGTCGCTTCGCCACCCACCAAAAGAATAAAAGTTTCAGTGACAGAACCAACACCTTCAACAAGCAAATCTATCACAGAATCTGTCTCTCAGTTTCTTGAGTCAAGCAGCAATGACGAGACCTAAGCGATGTCAAAAGATGTAGTAAAAATGATCGAGAGCTATCATCAAGAAAAACGCCTGGCTGCATGTGACAATCCTATTAGTTGGTGGAAAAATACGCAGAATATCTATCCATACTTGAGTAAACTTGCAAGGGAACATTTAGCCTGTCCTCCAACAAACGTACCAAGCGAGAGATTATTTAGCAGTGCTGGATTAATATATGATGAAAAGAGAAACAGACTGGCAGCAGAAAAGGCAGAAAAATTAATGTTCCTTAAGCATAACCTTCCTATAATTAAGTTTGAACATTAAACGATGAACATCTTAGTTTACTTTATTTTAATTACTCATTTATAAATATGCCTAATAAAACTTTAAACTTAATATAAATAGTTATCAAGCTAATTAAAGATCTCTTTCTATAAGGGTGGAGGTTGGGGAAAGAGGTCGGTGGGGTGCATTTGAGTTGGGTTCACGTCCCGCATCCTGGTAACACAATTATGGTTTCTAATTGTGGCTGAAACTCAACAAAATATAACGAATTTATTTGCAGACGAATTCACTAATTGATTTCTATATTAGTTAGATGCTTGATATTATTTTATATGTTCAGAGAAAAGTACAGCAATTATTGTACAATTAATCAATTATACTACATTATAGCTACAGCTCTCTCTATATAATAACTTATTATATACGTTAAACACAACAAATCTCGAATATATCCTAAAAAATAACGAAAATGTAGACATCCGCATCCGCATCCGCATCCGCGGATGTTGAAAAAATGACATCCGCTACATCACTAATATATATATATATATATATATGATGCAAACCCACAAGGTAAAAGAAAAACTAATTCCAAGGCCTTTCGTGTATTCATTAATACACCTCGTCAGAGACGAGGTGTATTGCTGAATACACGAAAGGCCTTGGAATCAGTTTTCTTTTTCCTTGTGGATTTACATCATTCATTCATTTCACGTGTTTAAGTGTGAAATTCATCCCATATATATATATATATATCAGTGGCGTGCTGTCCATGGAAGCAAGGGAAGCAATGCTTCCCTATTCAAAGAAAGAAGAAAATGCTGTATTATACTTTAAAGTTTAAACAGTTCAATATGTGTTAATAATTTGTACAAAATCATTTTATTATACTATTTATAGCATTTGATTGGTAATCAGGTGGATACATAGTATATACATTGGTTGCCGTTCGTGCAAGAACCTTTAAGAAAGCCGACGCAAAAAATCTCGAGTTAGACAACAATTGACGAAATGCATCCTTTTTCCCAATGACTTTCGCTTTTTTTTTACTGTTACAAATTGTTTCTTTCCATTCTAAAAACTCATTTAATGTTTAATAATGTAGTATTTATTGAATACAACAAGTTTCATATATAGCTTTTCTACTGAAAAATTCCATGGCCATGTTAAGCGAAAAAGAATATATATTTATCGTTATTTTATCCTTCCCTATGTCAAAAAGGAAGCAATTTAGATTTCGCTGTCCAGATCTTATAGTTAATTTTCTTGAAATATCTGGCAACTTATATGTGCTGTCTGCTGTCATTCTCTCATTTAAAGCGAATACATAACTACGCTAGAAATGCGCAAGGGGAAGAAAGGCTTGCAAGTTTAGCTTTAATCTCAATTGAGAAAAAGCTTCTTAAGGATATGAAAACCGATGCCTTTTACGAAGAAATAATAGATATATTTAATAAAAAAGAAAGAAGAATAGAATTTAACCTATAAGTAAAGTAAGTAGATGATTATATGTGTTTTGTTTTTATTATATACGAGTATTTTAAAGTTTTATTTTTATTTTATATAATCTTTGTTGTTTTTGCTTGAATTGCTTCCCCTTGACGAAAAATCACCGCACGCCACTGATATATATATATATATATATATATATATATATATATATATATATATATATATATATAATTTTATTGTTTGCTACATATATAAAGCATGCAAAAGGTATATAGAGAATAACATATAATAACACACATCTTTCTCTACATATGATAGTGCGCAGTTAATGCGTATATATTTAATGGGACCAGGGTTGCCACTGAAGTTTTCCAAATAGTACCAAATGAAGATGGTAAAACGTACCAAAAATGCTAAAATAGTACCAAATATTTAAAATGCATAGAAACAACCTACCTTTATTAGAATTCAGCCATTTCCATGTCTTCTTATCGCTCATTCATACACCATGCTTTGTTTGTTACTTTTTCAACCAGGCTTTGAGGGGGTTGCCATGTTTTACATTCAGTATCTTCTGACAAATTTTTGCTATGCAATAACCCATTGACTGTCTCTGTTTTAAGTCGAGACCTATTTTTTGTTTTAATATTGGTCACTCGCGAAAATATTCTTTCAGCAGCAGCGGATGAATGGGGTAAAGACACGAGGTTTAGCATCAATTTTGGTAAAATTGGAAAACATTTTTCCATAGAAACTGCATACCAATATTTCTCATGTTCTTTTACCTTATCACATGAAGGTGGCATATCATAAACAATTAATTCTCGCCATTCTTTGTTTAGTTCTTCATACTCTTTTTCACAAATGATATTGGGGAACTTTACTGCTAAAGGAATTAAGAGCTAGGCTTTCCTTCACTCACATTTGAAGGATCTAGCGCTTCAAGTAATTCTAAATTAGTAAACATATTAGATGATATGAAACGCCTGTACATTTACATTGATAAGGTTACATAAAAGTTTTAAGTTTTAAGTTGAAATTCATCAAGACAACGAACTGCCGCCAAATGAGTGATGAGTCACACGTCACGGTATTTTTAAAATCGTATGAAATCGTTTTGCATGAGATTTTCAAATGGTGCTAGATTAAAATAGTGCCTAAAAAGCGCTAAAAAAGAAAGTTAGGGGAAATATGAAGCTAGCTAAGTGCCTGGCATTCGTCTCTGTATAAAATCAAAGTGAATAGTATTTCATTTAATAAAATGCTCAAATAGTACCAAATTTTATGAAAGTCGTACCAAAAGTACCAGAGAGGGTCGAAAGTAACAAATTTGGTACGTTAGTACCAACTTCGGAAACCCTGAATGGGACTCATGTATAATTTCTTCCTCCCTTTGCTGTTACGAGTGCCTTTTCTCGCCTTTCTCACATTCTTTCTTTAACTGCTCCTCCTATCGTGTTTCTCTCTCACCATCTCCTTGCGTTCTCTCTCTACCTTAGTTTTGGCGCGATATGACCTCAGCAGTCGAAGCGCCGGTGAAGCACTGCTATTCATTCAGTTAATATATATATATATATATATATATATATATATATATATTATATATATATATTATGAATTTCACAATTAAACACGTGAAATGAATGAATGATGCAAAAAAAGAGAAAAGGAAAAAGAAAAATGATTCCAAGGCCTTTCGTGTATTCCCTCGTCAGGCCATTCCCTGATAAGGTGTACGTTTGAATACACGAAAGGCCTTGGAATCATTTCTCTTTTTCCTTTTCTCTTTTTGTAAACTTTACATCATGCCATAATATATATATATATATATATATATATATATATATATATATATATATATATATATATAATATATATATATATATATATATATATAATGCAAATCCACAAGGAAAAAGAAAAATGACACACTGATATTTTATTGTAGGTTTTGCTGAAAAAAATGAATATGATGATACAAATTGTGCCAGGTTTCTCTAACCGCCCCATTTTTGCATGAATGCAATTTAACAAACACAGAAAATAGAGTTCTCATTTAGCATACATCTGTCAACAGATGAATAACCCCCATTAATGTCATTATGAAACCACAATTATAAATTTGTATAACTTTAATATATTATTTTGCGTCATTCCCAGATTTAAGTATTCCTGCTAAGGTCGTTCCGTATACTTGTACGCATCGTGTCTCCTGACTCTCCAGGCACCACAGTTCGCCTGACAGCCAGCTGCAGTAGTTGTTTCCCAGCTACAGAAGCCAGAGGTAAGAAGCTAGTGAGCATGCTATGAGAAATGAGATAAAAAATATTCTGTTACACTTGTTACCAGTGACGTACACAGACTTTCAGAAGGGCAGGGGCTCAGTTGAAAAAAGGGCACTCCCCTAACATTTTTAAAAATGAAATCCGCAATGCCATATAGGCTATATATATGTATACACACACAAAGAAAAATTTTAAAATTGTATGTGGTAAATATTCTTAAATTCCATTAAATTCAATGCATTATTTTTGTATATAAAGCTGATTAAAGAAAATAAATGAAAATTTGTTGTAAAAAGGCATGTTTTTATTGCAAGATTTTCAAAAGATATGAAGATATTGAAATATTGGAGTGTATTTACAATTATTATTCAAGTTTATTTATATTGACTTTTAGCTTGCTCATCATATAAATTACAGTATTCTGCTGTATACGTATACATTTAAATATGGAATAATATGAAACTATAAATTAAAGATTTATAGAAATATACTGTGGGCTATTTAATATGATGGCCACAGCTCTTAAGTAGCAATAGAAAAATATTGATTCTTATCAGGAAAATACAAAAGCAAAAATTATATTCTTAATCATCTACAATGAAATGCATACTGAAGAATAAGGAAGCCAACATGTTTAATAAATCATAATAGCAGTCTCCTGTTGTCCATGCGCTTGAAAATGTTTATCACTTCTTCATTATCAACAGGGATGTCTTTCTCAATGCTAAGCAGCATGAGATCGGAGAGTCTTTCTTCTCCACACACTACCACTAGGGACGCCCTCCCTGATTGACAAAATAATAGTAACGGTATGTTAAGTTTATTATTCTAATAAAAAAATCATAGATCAAAGTAATTCCAGTTTTGAAAATCTGTTGAAGTAGCAGTAACTAAATAAAAATATAACTAATTAATTCAAATTTATGTCGAATCAATATATTTATGAATTTTGACTAAAAGGGCACTTTTCATATGAAGAAGAAAAAGGGCAGGGGCTCAAGCACCCCAAGCACCCCCCCCCCTGTGCACGTGCCTGCTTGTTACAATGTACATTTGACTGACGTGCGTAAACTGAGTAAATATTTTTTGTTTTTCCTTAACCAATTAAAATTCACTGAAATTTATTTGAGTTTTTGTTTTTATTTTCAGTTAATAATTCACCGACAGAAGAGCAGAGATGAAATCAGCATCCCACACACCAGTGTCTCCACAAATGAAACAACATCCTTCTTCACATCAAGCTAGCAACATCCCCTGTTGCAGCAACTCTACACCAACAGCTTTCCATGCAGCAGCATCTACGTTTTCAAGTTCCTCATGCTATTCAGCGAGGAAAAAAATTGTGAGCATAAGGCATTCTAAGCAACATTTTATGTTTGGAACTCCTGAGAAGTTGCTTTATAATCTTTTGCCAACTAATTTACAAGTGGCTCGGTACTTTCCCTATCTCAAAGAAACGAAAAATGCAGCTAACAAGCCAATCATCAGACAAATAACTCAGGAGCTACTAAAACTTTGACAGCAAGCATCAATCCCTACAGTTCAGGAAAAAGCTGTGTTTCAGAAGGTGCAAGATTCATAGAAAGAGGAGCAATTGAGTAGATCAAAAACATCAGTGAAACTAAAAAATGAATATATGAATAGTCTCATTAATTTGTTTGATATATGTGCCTGTAAATGTAACCTAAAATCTCATACAGACATAGGATGCTGTGGTAATTGTGAAGAAATTCACATAGATTGCATATGTCGGAGAGATAAAAAAGTACCAAAAGAGGAATTACAGTTTCTACTTGATCAAAGGAGTGATTGTAAAATGTACATAGGTAGTGTAGCTGTGCATGCAACACAAATTTTACAAAAGAAATACAAGCGGAAGCTTCTAGATTAAGTAAGTAAAGAAAAGAAAACCGTCAATCGTTCCACTGAAGTTCAACCTTTGAGCTTAGTAGAAAATTCTTCAGATGAAGACAGTAACAGTGGGATAATGGAAACTGAAGATTGTGGTTTTGAAAATACTGGAAGCCAAATGAGAATGTCTTTGCGGCATGTTGCAATGCAGGCAGATAGATTTGGTGTATCAGCTGTGCTACTGCTGCTATTGCAACTGCAACGTTGATAGACGTTGGTATGATCATCAAAGAAGATGACCATCTCGTAATAGAGAGAAGTAAAGTGCGGAGAGAAAGAAAAAGACTTCGAAAAACATTGAAAATGATAAAGTGAATCCTATTACTTCCATATACTTCGATAGTCGAAAGGAATCAAACTTTAAGTAAAGTGAAAATCAATGATAGATGGTACATTGAAAAGAAGAGTGAAGAACACTATGTAATGATTGCTGAACCAGGTGGAGAGTATATTTCCCATCAGACACCAGCATCGAGTAAGGCTGCAGACATAGCAAATTCAATATTGTCAGTTATTAAAGAGAGACATGTACAAAATGATATAGCTGTAATAGGCTATGATAGCACAAATACCAACACTGGTCATAAAGGAGATGTAATTTATGTTATGGAGAAAGCACTTGGTAGGCCACTTCAATGGTTCATTTGTATGCTTCATACAAATGAATTACCTCTAAGACATATTTTTGAAACATCGGATGGTACAACATCTGGGGCAAGTACCTTTGTTGGTCCTATTGGGAAAGCCATTCAATTTTGTGAAAACAATCCAGTAGTACAATTCAAACCTATAACTAGTAGTAAAGAACTATTATATCTGCCCCAACACATTGTTCATGATCTTAGTAGAGATCAGCAGTACTTATACCCATTATTTCATCAATCAGAAATGGTACAGTTGGTGAACACCTTGCTCATGTAAAGCCAGGTCCTCTTAGATATGCTAGATGGTTAACTCTTCCTAATAGGGTTTGTAGGATTTATGTTTCAACAGTGAAACCAACAAAGAAATTTTACACAATAACACACTTCACTGTGACATATTATGGTCCTAATTGGTTTGACATCAAGTGTAGACCTAATTGCATAGATGGCCCAAGGCATGTTTTTTCTGCTATTAATAACGTTAAGCATCTGCCTAGAGAATAAATAGAAATTGTTAAGTATATGAGTATATCCCGAAATGCATACTTTGCTCACCCGGAAAATAAAATATTCTTCTAGCAGTGTTGTGTGACTCAACTAGAGAAAAACTTGAAAAAGCTGTTAGCAAAATCATGGACATGCGAAATGAGACTGGTCAAAATTTAGAATTGAGAGATTTCAAGGTTCCTAATCTTAATTTTGATGCAAAGGACTGGGATGAAATAATTAATTGGAATGATACTGAACTAAGTGAGCCACCGCTTACAATGAAGCTAAAAAAAGCAGAAATTTTAACTATCAAAGAAAACGCATTGAACATTCCAAATTATCCCAATCATACCCAGAATGTAGAGCGTTGTATTAAATTAGTGACGGACTCTTCAAGTTCGTATTTGGGTTTGAAGCACGAGATGGTTTTATCAGAGCTAGAATGATTTCACATAGTCTCATAAGCGTATGGGATGGCACTTTACTGGGGGGGGGGGGCGGAAAAACTTTGCCATAAAATTTTTCAGGATGCCCTGATTTCCTCATAAGTACTATGTGTAGCATAAAATAACACAAAGGTTAGAGTATGAGTAACATATTAAAGCCTTTTTGATATAAAAAAAATTACAATTTACAAAAATGAGATAAAATTTTGCTACAACATTTCTAAATGACAAGCAAAACTACGCCATTGCAGTTGATATAGAATTCAGTAAGTCCTCAACTTACGTTTTAATTATTAACTACAAGTATAGTAGCAAGTAAGCCCTCCCGGACTTCCCACCTCATACGCCTATGCGTAGTCTCATACCAGACGTAGAAACCTAGAAACCAAAAAGGATTTTGTTAAAAGTTTGCCTTCTTTATTCGAATAGTTAAGTTTGTTTTTTTGCAGTTACCATTTGTGTGCGCATTTGCTGTTTCTATATTCTATGTGTATTTAATAAAACAAATTAAAAAAAAAATGGTTATTTTTTTCTTCCCTTGTTTCTTTATATTCCTTGCAACAAAACACTAAATTCGAGAATATCATTAATCCAGAAAAGAAACGTAAATAAAAATTCATTAAATAACCTGAAAATTATTTGCAGAAGATATATTTTTAAGTTCTGTGTGGGTTATAACTATTTGTTTCCCCAACAACATAGCCAAGAATCAGTTATAAACCACCGTAAACCCAGTTACGACACCCAGTTCATATTTTGGCAAAAATGGGGCAAGTTCAAGATACTCTTGAATATTATTTCAGTTTTCTTTGTGTTTCCGAGTTAAAACCACAATATAATTTCAGTGTGCCTAAAGCAGTGGTGGGCAACCTGCTGCCCATCAGGTTTCTGAGTGCGACCCAAGAGACGTAAAGACATTTTACAAACCAATGTCCACATGAATGAAAATTTTGGAATTTATATTAATATTTCCATAATCTACTAATAATTTTGCTTGATTTAACAAAATTTCTTTATATTAATTATTATATTATTAAAAAATGTTTCTTTTGCTCTACTATTTGAAGTTGATCACAATTCAATTAATATATAAATAATTATTTTCGCTAACTCTTAATGAAATTTTCGGCCTGTATTAAATCTATTTCAGTAAATTCGGGGGCCATCTTTAGACGCACATGCACATTTTTAATCTTGCGGCCCACTGAGATGAGGGAAGGCCACTCATGCGGCCCACTCACTAGCCTAGGTTGCCTATCACTGGCCTAAAGGGAAAGAAAACTTTTGTCTGGTTTCACTCCGCCCTAATAAAAATATATATATATATATATATATATATATATATATATACCTTCAATGAATAAAACCTAGAATAAAAGAAATAAAGGGGGGGGGGGAACGTTTTTAGCAGTGAACTGCCCTTATCAAAATTTTAAAAATAAAATAGGTCAAAAAAAAGAGGAGCTTTTCAATTTATCTGCTCAGTTCCCTCTATATTTCTTTTATTCTGAGTTTTGTTTATCGTATTTATTTTTGCATAATTTATCTATACCTAAAAAGTGTGTAACTCCTCTTACATTGGTTACATAACATTACATTACATTTAGAAAACATGTACTCGGGCCTATCGAGGTTATCGAAGTCATAAATGATCTCAAGCTATATTTTATAATCAAATTTTGCAAAATATCATTGTCAAGTCTGCTAATTAACCTATAACTATTTACAGAGCTATAGCCTACACAACTTGAGCCAAAATATACATTATTTACATAATTTACAAATTCTCTCTTTCATTCATGAAAGCTTCTATTTTTTTCTTAAAACTAACGAAACGAAGGAGCTACTATTTACCAAATCATACGACAAGTCATTCCAAAAAATCTACTACCATATGGCTAAAAAAGCATTTTCGCAGATTCCAGTTTTATTATGTCCTCGAGTTCTTCCGTCAGACTCTAATAAGAAAACGTTACATCTAAATTTTCCAAATCTGAAAGCATTTTGAACATCTGTATCATATCTCCCCTCAAACAACGTCTCTCAAAAATGAACATACCCAATTCCTTTAATATTTCACTGTATTCTAACCTTCTTAAGCTCGGAATAAGCTTGGTTACCCCACGATGCACACCTTCAAGCAGATCTACTGTATATCGTGCCTATAATGAGGGGACCAAGCTTCTAAGTGAGGCCTCACATTAGAATTATATAATCTACAGATGACTTCCTTACTTTTGTGAGTTTCCTAGCATGTCATAACTAAAGTTTTCATTATTTCTGCCAAAGTAGAGGACATTGCATTTTTGAACATCGAATTCCATCTATCATTTACTAGTCCAGATCTTTTTCTAGTTTATAAGAATTTGTTTATATTTGTAATTGGGGCAATTATTTTGGTATCATCTGCAAATTTAGATACCTTACTACCTAATCCTGTCTCTAAATCATTTATCTGTATAATAAAGAGTAATCGACCTAATACTGATCCCTGCGGTACCCCACTTTTCACTTTCTGCCTCTCTGATTCATGACCATTTAAACTTACTCTCTGTTCACTGTCTTGTAACCTTTTCTCTACACGATTTATGACTGACCCCGATATCCCATGAGCTTTTAATTTATAGAGAAGCCTCCTATATGGACCTTGTAAAATGCTTTATTAAAATCCAAATAAATAACATTTACATGTCTATCATCTAGCAGTCTAGCTGATCAGTTACAAACTCCAAAAATTCTAAACGATTAGACAAACAAAACCTTCCTGATCTAAAACCACGTTGGGAACTTGAAGTAAGATTAAAATTTTCGAAATGATATCAAATATTATTCTTTATAATTCTTTCCAGTGTCTTTGCTACCAATGGTGTTAAATTAACAGGCCTATAATTTTCTACCTCCTTTTTACTACCCTTTTCGTAAATGAATACTACATTTGCTTTTATCCATTCATCAGATGTCTCCGCACAATTAATAGATCTAACACATAATAGTTAGTGCCTCAAATAAACTATCCTCCCTTTTCCTCAGAATCAAATACTTTACATCAAAATATGTTTGGACAGAATATAAAGCAAGCAAAATCCACGAACACTTTATAGAAAATAAAAAAAAATGCCCCAGAGAGTGATATCAAACCTATTTATATCTAATCGATCCACACTTGCATTATAACGAGTAAATAATTTCATACGAAATAGTTTGAACAGAAAATTCGAAGCGAGCCCTAAACTTTTACTATAAGCTCACGAGCCACTTACAAATTTTTGATGAATGTGTTTTTTTGCGAAGTTAGTCATCGATCGACTTTTTCTCGATTCATCAAAAGTGCATGAAAACTTTGTAGACTCGTGGTCTGACTAGATATAGGTAATAATTATTATCAGTGAGGAGGACCAGAAACTGGCACAGCGCTCAGGCCAACGAATGCGACCCATTGCTCTAATTCCTGTACTATTACCATCGGGAGTCGCACTCCCGACCGCAGGTCTTCACTTAAGGTAGGTTTTGATAAAAGAACTTCTCATTTCCCTTCAAAGCAGAATTATTTTATTTATTTTATAATTATTTTATTATTTAATAATAATAATAATAATAATAATAATAATAATTAATAATAATATAAAATTTATTAAAAGGTCCGGAAAGCATTGTCAAATTTAATGAATTGGCGCGCTTTTGAAGGATATACAAAGTTAATGTTTGTGAAACGATCATCAAGGATCAAAATAAAATTAGATTTAATGTTAAAATAATCTCTGATGGAAAGGAAATAATTAATGCGATTTAAATTTATGTATTTTTAAACTTTTGTAATTCTTCATAATTTGAAAGAAATAGGTAATTTCCTCGTTTGATAATGCCTGTACTGATGAAACGTTAAAGCGAAACGTTGGAATGTACTTTGTGGAGATGAGGAACTGTGTTCTTTGGTTCTAGATTAGTTCTCGCAAAAATTTCATGAAAATAAATATCTTTAAAAATCTGGAAACGTTCTTAAAACTCTGTATAGTAATATTATTAGTAAAGGCAACGTTGTGACCACATCGCAACACCGCTTCCCGTTAGATCAGCAAAGGTAAACGATGTTGGGTCTGTTCAGTAGCTAAATGAATGATCGTCCTCTTATTCAAATGATGTAACGACCCTTAGATAATCGGATCGCACGTAAGGTAGTAGGTCCCCTCCGTCGCACGACCTTTAAAGACCGTTAAGAAGAAAATAAACATCCCCCTTGTACATTATTATTATTATTATTATTATTATCATCATTATTATATGATAGTAATAGTGTAATAATGCGTAATTATACAAGTGAATAGATACACAAATATTATGCCAGAGTGAAAAGGGTCATTAACTACATGTGACAGTAACATGTGTTTATACGTACTGTCTTCTAAATTACTTATTTAACTAAATTATAAAAATTAAATAGATAATTAAAAATAAAAAGCAAAACCTTTATTGATAAAATGTACAGTCATCTTATTACTGTTCACATAAGTACATTCATGAAACTATTATATTACAATTTTATAGAACCTTAAATTTTTTGGCTTTGCTGAGCTCACACTATTGCAATATCGTATTTGATTATAATTATAGCGAACACCTGCAAAAACACCCCTCCCATAGAAGAAGAAGAAAGCCAAAATCAAGATCCAAGGTTTTCGAGATGCCTGGAAACTGTGCGTTTGAAAGATTGGAGGTCATAGACAGGGGGAAAGATGGATTGAGGGAGATTGTTCAAGAGTTGACCGATTGAGTAGATAAAAGATTGAAAATACCGATTAATCTTTGCGTTAGAGAGTTGGACAGGAAAGGGGTGAGAATGTGTAGAAAGTCTGGTACTGCGTGAACTCCTTAAAGGAGGAGGAGGCATGCAGTAAGAGAGTTCAGAGAAGCAATGTCCGTTATAATAGCGATAGTAAAGAGAGAGTGAGGCAACATTGCGGCGAAGAGAGAGAGATTGAAGACAATCAGTAAGAGGCGGGGAACTGATGAGACGAAAAGCCTTTGATTCCACCCGGTTAAGTAGAGCTGTGTGAGTTGAGCCACCCTACACATGAAAAGTGTACTCCAAACAGGGGCACACAAGACCCCTTGTACAGAGAGAGCAACTGAATGAGGATGAAGAAACTGAGGAGCCGGTAAAATACACCTAACCTCTTGGAAACTGTTCTAGAAAGAGAGTAGAAGTGAGCTTTCCAGGAAAGATCACAGGAAAAGGAAACACCAAGAATGTTAAGAGAAGAGGAAGGATTGAGTTGTGTATTATTGAAGGTAAGGAGATAGTCGTGCGGAAAATTGTGACGCGTAGACAGATGGAGAAACCAAGTTTTTTTTAGGCATTGAAAGCCACAAGCTTTTCTCTGTCCCAATCTAAGATAGCAAAAGGATCAGAGGTCAGGTGTACCATAGCCGCCCTACTCGAATCATGGGGTGACTGTTGAGAGGGACGCTTTGGGAAGCGGGTGGAGAAGTGAAGAGTGGAAGCATCGGCATAGGAGTGGATAAGATAGGAAGTGCGACTTAATACATCATTACTAAATAAAAGGAAAAGCCTGGGTGACAGGACAGAACCCTGAGGAACACCACTGTTAATAGCTTTAGGAGAAGAACAGCGGCCATCTACAACCGCAGCTATAGATCGGACAGAAAAGAAATCAGAGATAAAGGCACAGATAAAATGATAGAAACCGAAGGAGGGCAGTTTCGAAATTAAAAATTTGTTCCAGACTCTATCAAAAACTTTGGTGTGTCTATCGCAATAGCAAAGGTTTTAAGGATAGATTAAAAATTTTGGAAAGGCAAGAAATCAAAGCAATTGGACGATAGTTGGAGGGTTGAGAGCGTCACCCTTCTTTGGGATATGCTGAATAAAAGCGAACTTCCAGCAGGAAGGAAAAGTACCAGATGAAAGACAAAGGCGAAAGAGTTTGCCTCGGCATGGAGTCAGCACAGAATCACAGCTCTTGAGAACAACAGGAGGAACACCATCAGGACCATACGTCTTCCTGGAGTTGAGCTCAGATAGGGCAGAAAGAACATCATTGGAAGAGATTTTAATTTTAGACATACTGTAATTAACCCTTAATAGGAAATGATGGGTCAGAAATGAATTGCGTGTTGGGTCTGTGGGACCCGTGAATTCCTATCCATGGTTAAGTCGGAGGAAGGAGGAGATGGAGGAACAGCACCGGAATCGTCCAGGGTTGAGTTAGAGGCGGAAGTTTGAGCGAAGAGTTTAGCTTTGTTAGGAGAAGCGACGGCAATTGAGCCGTCGGAATGGAAAAGAGGAGGGAAAGAAGAAGTAGTAAAGTTGTTGGAGAGGTTCTTAGTTAGATGCCAGAAAGAGCAAGAATTAGAATTGGATAGGTTTTCACATTTTTGTCGGATGAAGGAATTTTTGGCGAGTTGAAGAACAAATTTTGCACGGTTTCGGACACAAATATAAGCTGAGTGAGAGTTAGGAGTTGGATGGCGACGGTACCTTGTGAAAGCCTCCTCTCTGTTGCGGATAGCATTAGAACAATTAAAGTTAAACCAAGGTTTTTTTGCATTAGTAGTAGGAATAGAATATGGAATGTACTCCTCCATGCCCGGGAGAATTACCTCCGTGATAGGCTCAGTACACTCGGAGGGGCCCCGGCCATGGAAGCAGTAATCATCACATGAGAAATCACAGAAGTACTGCCTAAGGGCCTTCCAATCAGCGGCACCATTAATGTATATTATTATTATATACATCCGCATTCTGCTATGAAGATCTAGAACTTTTTAAGTGAATTCACATTCGAAAGATTTTTAATTAAAGGAAAACAAGTACAGGGTGTTCATAAGGTTACGCAAGTGAGTGTGGCAATGACTACCATATTCACTTGCCTGACTTTATGAATACCCTGTACTTCTTAATCATTAACCTGCCATGAATGTACAGATCCATAGTTTAATAAATAATCTAAAATACTAAACAGATCCTAAATTATAATATATAATACACTATAATATTATATAATAATATAAAAGTATTATGTAATACGCTATGTTCTAATCTATTAATATGTCATCTAAAAGTAAAGTGGCTATGCAAGCGCTTATAAAGGTGTGGCATTAGGAAGTCAGATGGGCGAAATGCAAATTTACTTGAATGCAAATACGAATTACGAAAACAATTTGGACATAATGGAGAGAAACAATATACATAATTGTTCTATCAGGTATACTGAACTAGTCTCTTCGTTCGAGCACAGATTCTAAGCGAGAGAAACAATAATGTAATTGTTCTCTCAGGCACTATCGACTATTTCGTTTGAGTGCGATTCTAATTTCATTAGAGGAGTGACGTAAAGCGTTGTATAACTGATTCTATATATGCATACTGGTTCTCTCTTGATTCGATCGGAAGAATTTCTGCGATTCTTTTGCTGCGTTCCACATAAAGAGTAAACGTTCTTCATAATTAGTCTCGGAGTTTTGACACGTTTTAGACGTTTTATTTGGGTTTGTTCTTCTATCCATTTCATATTGTAAATGTATTACCTACGAGCATTAATACATCACTAAATAATTGCGAGCTTCGTATAGATGGTAAGGGATACAAAGACCTTTTCCACAATTCTAACTTAGTTAGAACAAAACTTTAGCGAAAAGGGTAACACAAGGGATCCTTACAGTATTCCAGCTGACGACCTTAGTATCCAGAAAACATAACACTGAGCCAACAAATGAAACTTTTTTTCTCATCACAAACATGATCACACTTTACTCTGTTCTTAATGCATTTTTTCGCGCTGATTCCGATCTGGTTTTATTGTTTTTTCTAGCACGTATAGTTTATTAGATTACACTGTTTGATATTTTTAAGTTTTGATATTGCATAATAGAAATTTATGGATGTATATAGATCACACTTAGGAATGCTAACAACAAATACATCTATACATTATTTTATTAAAAGCGCTGTGAGTGTGATTTCCTTTTTGTAATTTGGCCTGGATTGTCACGATACAGCATCCAACAATGTCCGCCATCATGCTTTTCATTCCAATCTCTTGGTAGCGCTTCTCCATCTCGAATATCTTGATGGAAGCGCTCTCCTATGCTCGTCACTCACGCACCAAGGTTTTCAGGAAAGAAATCTAAGTGGGAATCGCAGGAAGTGAATTTTTAACGACATTCGACACTCCATTTTTGAAGGCATCAAAGGTTCTTGACTCCATCCTTATACGCAGGTGACTTGTTGCTTCCAAGAAAGTTTTCACATATCCTATTTGAACGCCCCCAAGCCTTCAATTCCAGCGGACTTAGGACTTTTCAAATTCAGTGTCATTCAAAACCTCCCTTATTTGTGGCCCAACAAAAATTCCTTCCTTCAATTTTGCTGCAGTAACCTTCGGAAATTTCCTTGAAAGGTATTGGAACCCTTCAGAATTGACTTATACCATTGCTTTAACAAAATTCTTCATTAAACCAAGTTTAATGTGAAAGGTGGCAGATAGATCTTTTGGGGATCCACTAAAGGGACAGACTGGACATTGCTTATCCCTGGGACATATGTATACCTAAGTGGCCAGTCACTTTTGGTGTAATGTTCTATAGGGGCGCGACTGTCCCACAGGCAAAGGAAACAACAAAATTTTGTGAATCCTGACTGCATACCCATAAGCATTCCTATAACTTTTAGATCTCCACAAACATTCCATTGATGACTGTCGTATTGATTGCCTTAAGTAGTATATACATATTCTCATATGTCTCTTTTAGATGGACGGAATGGGCAATGGGGATGGATGGCATTATATTACCATTATGCAAAAGAACTGCTTTCAGGCTTCTCTGCGAAGAATCATAAAGAGGCGCCACTCAGATGCCACATACGTCTGAGATATGGCTGTAAATAGTCCATTGATGTCATGGCAATAACAGAGAGGACCGTCTACTGAAAAGAATGCTGTTAATTCAAAATTCCGCTTTCGGTAGTAAGTAATACGAACATTGTTCTCAAGTAAATTGTTCTCCTTTAGTCTTGAGGCGAGAAGCTCTGATTTCTCTTTAGACAGCGATAAGTCTCTAACAAGATCATTCAACTGTCCTTGGGTTAACTTTTTAGGCTCTAAATGTCTACCTTCAAAAGTGTACTCTGGTTCTGTAGATGGTCCGGAAACGCCAGTTGCACCTTCATCACTTTCCATGTCATCTATGATAGAATCTAGCCTATCACTTGGGGAATTGAATGGGCAATGTTTCATCATGTTTTACTGGTCTACGTGCTGAATCCAAGTTTGGATATACAATCTGGTGTTTGTTCTTGGCAGAAAACCCATTAAGTTCACACTACAAAAATAACAGTCTTCATGATGATCTCTCGCTCCCTCCATATCATGGGTATGGCAAATGGCATTGAAGCTTTCTTTTTGTTAAGCCAATCACGTAATCCATTTGAACAGCCAGAACAGATTTGATGTGGCGCCCATGGTTTATCTTGGTCACCTAGATGGCAACGAATATAGCTTGTATATTTTCTTAATGTCGGTTGTAATACTTCGTCGCTGTGTTTTAGTTGTCAACTGGCCGCATACGAAACAGAACTTGTCGGGCATTCTTACATTGTCGAGGCATGTTGACTGACCTGAGCAAACTATAAATTCAAAAAAATGTACACCAACTTGACACAACAAGTTCTTGGACTGGACTGATCTTTTGACACACAAAGCACGGCGTTGTTGCCTGAATCACAATGCTGCTAGACGTAAAAGCTCACACCTGAAATACATAAGATGTATAATTAAGATAATTGAAATAAATAAGATGAATAAACTAAAAAAACACAATAAAATAAACACAATCAAATGTTGAAATATTAGTATTTTGCCTATTTAAAATGGTTAAATCTGTGTAGTTATATATATGCCTTCATCTTGAAAACTATACGTGCTAGAAAAAATCTGAATGCAGTTTTGGAATCAGCGTGAAAAATGCTATCCAGCCACCACAAATTTTATTCTGATGAAAAGTCTTTGTTGACCAGTGTAATTATCATTTGTTGGAATACTCAGTACATGATGTGAAATATTTCTTTAATTCTTGCAGTTTTTCTGAACTTATCACCACACAAAACAGTGGTTATTTTCAGTAAGCCTAACAACACATGAAAAATAAATCGGTTGAGCAGTTACGACGAAAAAGTTAATTGTTCCGTAGTCATTAGGTGATAATCAATGGTGCAAATAGATTTTGTTTCTTACCGGTACTGGTGGGCTTAAACACGCAAACCTCAATGTTACGTTACCATATCACCTAAACACCCCTCCCTTTTTCTACCTTTTTCATGTAAATGAATAAATCCAGTAGATTGTGAAGCAGTGACATACACTGCTTTATTTTTAATAATTAAGGAATAATATTTTTGAAGAAAAACAATCCAAAACAAAAATAATATTAAAAAAAAAATGATTATAAAGTCTTAGAACAAGAAACATAACTTAAATACTTTTTACTGGTACGCCGCACCAAAAGGAAACTTATGTTCAAATTCGTTTGGCTCGCTTGTCTTCAAGAATTTTCAGTTCTCGCATGAAGCAAACCTTTTATAAAGTTCACATGATTTAGTTATTAGTAATGATGATAACTTTGCAGACAAGAAACAGCAGGAACACACTTTCAGTTTTGAAATGACTATGAAAATCACTATCTATTTTCAAAATACGCATCTTATTAATAATGTCTCTTGTAGGAGTGCATTTAAGCGCAGCGGTCTACGTGTAATGTCAAAGCTTGAACGATAATTAGGTTTTCTTCTTCATTAAAACTATATAATCATGGGAATAGAGCTGCAGTAAGAAATGGATTTATTAGGGGCACAGGCATTCGATCTATATACTATAGTCTTCATTAGGTGCGAAGACCTTAGCATGAGTCGATATCCAGTGTTTCATATAAATCCATTTCTCATTGTGGTTTCATTCCTTCATTTCAGCTTCTCGTAATTGGGAATATCCACCGAATACTACATCAAATAACTTTCTCTTTTTAGCTTGCATTTATTTATTTTCGTACCCAAAACCCCAAAAATTGGACATTGAGGCGATAAACATCTATCTTGGAAGTTTTGGGAAGTACCAACAGTAAATATTTTTTCAGATTGTACCTGTCGCTTTTAGGTGGTATTTCTTATACTAAAAATTTCCTCTCAATCGAAAGCACAAATCACAGGTTGGGAAAATATTTCGTCAAAGATTATTGTTTTACATCTTTTTTTTTATGCAGGGAGGAGGGGCCAAGGGCGAACGCCCGCAAAAGCGCCCCTGTCCCCATAAACCACGGTTAAAATATAACAAAAAATGTATAATAATAGTAATCTTTATATTTACAGGATAGTATTTTTGTATTGTTATTTACAATGTAAAGTTGGCACATACAAACTATTCTTCTCCTATTTGTAAACAGAAATGGTAATCTATAATCACTTAAACCTTTTACCATAATAAATTGGTGTCAGGTCATTAATCATGTTTCCTACATGATTAATTAAAAAAAAATATCCCAAATAACGATTTCCATGATTCATTGTTATTCTAATCTAATTAGTTACGCATATTTCAATAAATTACGAAAAAAGATAACAATTCGGAGGTCAAAATGGCGGGTACACCGTTTATTAAATTGCTGACACCAACGATTAGTCGAAAGAATATACACAGTATATATACTGTATTCATCTTTAGGATACAATGTATTGGTATTCCTAACACATCGACTAATATTTTCGTGATATTTCCTATTTTCAATCGGCAATTTGAAAGGTAAAAGGTTAAAGACACTCCAACATACGTGAAGAAGGAAGACGACTCAATCCTTTATTTGCAGGATTCTATTTATCGACCGCTCCTCTGTTAATAATGAGAGGTCTTGCCATTCTTAGTGAAATTTTGTTTGTTTTCGTCAGAAACCAAACAAGAAAATTTCCCTCAGTCACTGGAAGAGTGAATAATTGGCAAAGCAAATACTCTTTTATGCACTTAAGGCTAATTTTAATTTGTAGTTGATACAAACAGCAATTTCTCTTATATTGTCGTAGGAAGACTGAAAAATTAAATTAGGTTTAATTATTTTAGGAGGTATTTGCATTCAGGGTTATTCAAACGTGGGAAACCAAAGGAAATTAATTTATTTTTGTCTGTTTCCAGGAAATGAAATGATTGTGGATAAAGAAAAACGTGTTAAAGCCACCGAAGAGTAAATGTAAGGGACGTTCCTGGGATATTTAACGATAATCATCTGGACCGTAAACCCTAAACCCACTTCAACAGCAATGTGGGATATGGGTTTATGGTCCCGATGATTACTGTTAAATCTCTCAGCAACATCTCACACACCTTCACTTCCATACGAAAGTAGTATTTCAACGCGTTCTTCCCTATTCATAGCCATATGCTGGAAACAGGAAAAAAACTTCCTACGGTTTCGAACCTTTGAATAATCTTGCATTATTAATGGAAGCCATTTCTTTTCTTTAGGATGGCTTCCCTGTTTTTTTCCATGGTATCTAAATGAAGCAAGAATTCATCTAACGACGATAATTTATGAAAATGTTTAACTGAATAAACAGACTTACTAGTCTTCTGCTGGTTTCTGTCGTGTTTGTGTCGAAAGGTCTGTATTTTAATAAATGATTTCTTTTAATGCTTTTCTTTCAGTGTGTGCTACATACACAGTTTGTTTAAAGATTAGAAAATAACTGTGGATCTTTTAAGGTGAGTGACGCCATATTCTTCTTGAGAATCGCTTAAAATCTTATTTTTACATAGAAGTACTCACTAACTTGTATTTTGGACATTATGAACTACTCAAATGCTTTTTAATTTCGTATTCTATAATATTCTGATATTAAACCAGATGATGTAACGACCCGTGGTTCGGATCACACGTAAAGCTATAGTTCCCCTCCGTTCCATGGCCTTTGCTGTTACGGAGGAGGTTAAAGAACCCCATAAACGCACATACATGGATTAAATAGTGTTCATATCATATTAACAACAGTTTACGATTTGACCAAGAATGTTAAGAGAAGAGGAAGGATTGAGTTGTGTATTATTATTGAAGGTAAGGAGATAGTCGTGCGGAAAATTGTGACGAGTAGACAGATGGAGAAACCAAGTTTTTTAGGCACTGAAAGCCACAAGCTTTTCTCTGTCCCAATCTAAGATAGCAAAAGGATCAGAGGTCAGGTGTACCATAGCCGCCCTACTCGAATCATGGGGTGACTGTTGAGAGGGACTGGAGACTGGAGACTGGAGAAGTGAAGAGTGGAAGCATCGGCATAGGAGTGGATAAGATAGGAAGTGCGACTTAATACATCATTACTAAATAAAAGGAAAAGCCTGGGTGACAGGACAGAACGCTGAGGAACACCACTGTTAATAGCTTTAGGAGAAGGACAGCGGCCATCTACAACCGCAGCTATACAGGGTGTCCCATAAGTCCAGCATCATAGGAGAAATTCATATTTTTCTATTTCTACAAACCATAATTCATATTTTTCTTTTTTCTACAGGCCATAATGTCTGTGAGCAGGAAGAACGAATCCAGATAATTCTACTCATAGATTTTTATTCTCTGGGGCCACTTGAAAGCGCTGGTATACGCGCAGAAAATTAGGAGTGTTGAATATTTGCGGCAGCGCATTATTGGGGCATGTAACACCATTACTCCCGACATCATTCACCGTGCGCTTGCTGACTGGGTATCACGTCTGAATTTGTGCATTGAAAACCAATGGTGGACATATTGAGCACGTTCTGTAAATAAAAGCTCTTGTTTTGCCTTTTTTTATTATTTTTCCTATGATGCCGGACTTATGGGACACCCTGTAGATCGGACAGAAAGGAAATCAGAGATAAAGGCACAGATAAAAGGATAGAAGCCGAAGGAGGGCAGTTTCGAAATTAAAAATTTGTCCCAGACCTCTATCAAAACTTTGGTGTGTCTATCGCAATAGCAAAGGTTTCACGCGAAATCCTGAAGTAGGATGACCAAGTCAGAGAGATATGCAAGAATCGCCCAGTAAGAGTTCCTTGCAGAACCCATAGTGACGATCTGAAAGAAATTGTGAGAAGAGAGGGTGTTAAGAATCTTCCTGTTAAGGATAGATTAAAAAATTTGGAAAGGCAGAAATCAAAGCAATTGGACGATAGTTGGAGGGTTGAGAGTGTCACCCTTCTTTGGATAGGCTGAATAAAAGCGAACTTCCAGCAGGAAGGAAAGTACCAGATGAAAGACAAAGGCGAAAGAGTTTGCCTTCGGCATGGAGTCAGCACAGAATCACAGCTCTTGAGAACAACAGGAGGAAACACCATCAGGACCATACTCTTCCTGGAGTTGAGCTCAGATAGGGCAGAAAGAACATCATTGGAAGAGATTTTAATTTTAGACATACTGTAATTAACCCTTAATAGGAAATGATGGGTCAGAAATGAATTGCGTGTTGGGTCTGTGGGACCCGTGAATTCCTATCCATGGTTAAGTCGGAGGAAGGAGGAGATGGAGGAACAGCACCGGAATCGTCCAGGGTTGATTAGAGGCGAAAGTTTGAGCGAAGAGTTCAGCTTTGTTAGGAGAAGCGACGGCAACTGAGCCGTCGGAATGGAAAAGAGGAGGAAGAAGAAGTAGTGAAGTTGTTGGAGAGGTTCTTAGTTAGATGCCATAAAGAGCGAGAGAAGAATTAGAACTGGATAGGTTTCACATTTTGTCGGATGAAGGAATTTTTGGCGAGTTGAAGAACAAATTTTGCACGATTTCGGACACAACTATAAGCTGAGAGTTAGGAGTTGGATGGCGACGGTACCTTGTGAAAGCCCCCTCTCTGTTGCGAGATAGCATTAGAACAATAAAGTTAAACCAGGGTTTTTTGCATTGTAGTAGGAATCGAATATGGAATGTACTCCTCCATGCCCGGGAGAATTACCTCCGTGATGGGCTCAGACACTCGGAGGGGCCCCGGCCAACGGAAGCAGTAATTATTCCATGGGAAATCACAGAAGTACTGCCTAGGGCCTCCCAATCAGCGGCACCATTAATGTATATATTAGTTATATATACATCCGCATTCTGCTATGAAGATCTAGAACTTTTTAAGTGAATTCACATTCGAAAGATTTGTAATTAAAGGAAAACAAGTACAGGGTGTTCATAAGGTTACGCAAGTGAGTGTGGCAATGACTACCATATTCACTTGCCTGACTTTATGAATACCCTGTACTTCTAATCATTAACCTGCCATGAATGTACCAGATATAGTTTAATAAATATATCTAAAATACTAAACAGATCCTAAATTATAATATATAATACACTATAATATTTATAAATAATATAAAAAGTTTATGTATACGCTATGTTCTAATCTATTAATATGTCATCTAAAAGTAAAGTGGCTATGCAAGCGTGTATAAAGGTGTGCATTAGGAAGTCAGATGGGCGAAATGCAAATTTACTTGAATGCAAATGCGAATTACGAAAACAATTTGGACATAATGGAGAGAAACAAAATATACATAATGTTTCTATCAGGTAATACTGACTAGTCTATTTCGTTCGAGCACAGATTCTAAGCGAGAGAAACAAATAATGTAATTGTTCTCTCAGGCAATATCGAACTATTTCGTTTGAGTGCGATTCTAATTTCATTAGAGGAGTGACGTAAAGCGTTTGTATAACTGAAATTCTATACGCATACTGGTTCTCTCTTGACTCGATCGGAAGAATTTCTTGCGATTCTTTTGCTGCCTTCCACGATAAAGAGTAAACGTTCTTCAAAATTAATTAGTCTCGGAGTTTAGATACGTTTTAGACGTTTTATTTGGGTTTGTTCTCTATCCATTTCATGTATAAATGTATGTACCTACAGAGCATTAAGTACATCACTAAATACATTACGAGCCTCGTATAGATGGTAAGGGATACAAAGACCTTGTTCCACAATTCTAACCTAGTTAGAACAAAACTTTAGCGAAAAGGGTAACACAAGGGATCCTTACAGTATTCCAGCTGACGACCTTAAGTATCCAGAAAACATAATTATCATTTGTTGGAATACTCAGTACATGATGTGAAATATTTCTTTAATTCCTGCAGTTTTCTGAACGTATCACCACAGAAACAGTGGTTATTTTCAGTAAGCCTAAGAACTTTCATGAAAAATAAATCGGTTGAGCAGTTACGACAAAATAGTTAA
Source organism: Bathynomus jamesi (assembly GCA_023014485.1). NCBI lineage: Eukaryota > Metazoa > Arthropoda > Malacostraca > Isopoda > Cirolanidae > Bathynomus > Bathynomus jamesi. The sequence goes on along the minus strand of JAJOZX010003283.1, from coordinate 45,059 downwards.
TTGTTCCGTAGTCATTAGGTGGTAACACTGCCCAACAAAAAAAAAATTTTGCTGGTGATTTAATTCTAAGACCTGTTTCTGGATAATATTGATGTGCTGATTTAAAAAATCACCTTAGATTTTGTCCATCACATCAGGTTTTCGTGCAATGTGCAATGCAATATGTCTATTTTGGGTGGTCCATGAAGGGCACTTATCAAAATTGATGATTTTTGAGACCTGTTAACAGCTGTTTTGCTGTTAAAATTTTATCTGTGGAATACGCAAATCTGTGCATTAAATCTAAAGGTCATGTACAACATATTAAAATCTTGGGTATCTGTGATTTCCGCAGGTGTGAGCATGACGTCATGATCATGGATTCATTTTTTGCTTATTTAAACACTTTTAATCACTTTATGTGTCAATATTACCATTGTATATTAAAGTTCACTCCCTGCACAATTGTTTACTTTTCCATGCTGATTCTGAGTATGTAAAAACTTATTTTTTGAAAAGAAAAAAAAATTGGGCATAACCTGCCAAAATGCGATATCTCCGTATTTGATGCTCGAAAACCTGACGTGATAGGCAAAAACTAAGGTGATTTTTTAAATCAGCACACCAAGTTACCTAAAAACAGGTGTTAGAATTAAATCAGCAAAATTGGTGTTGGGCAGTGTAATCAATGGTGCAAATAGATTTTGTTTCTTACCGATACTGGGCTTAAACACGCAAACCTCAATGTTACGTTACCATATCACCTAAACACCCCCTCCCTTTTTCCACTTTTTTCATGTAAATGAATAAATCCAGTAGATTGTGAAGCAGTGACATACACTGCTTTATTTTTAATAATTAAGGAATAATATGTTCGAAGAAAGACAATCCAAAACAAAAATAATATTAAAAAAAAAGTGATTATGAAGTCTTAGAACAAGAAACATAACTTAAATATTTTTTACTGGTACGCCGCACCAAAAGGAAACTTATGTTCAAATTCGTTTGGCTCGTTTGTCTTCAAGAATTTTCAGTTCTCGCATGAAGCAAACCTTTTATAAAGTTCACATGATTTAGTTATTAGTAATGATGATAACTTTGCAGACAAGAAACAGCAGGAACACACTTTCAGTTTTGAAATGACTATGAAAATCACTATCTATTTTCAAAATATGCATCTTATTAATAATGTCTCTTGTAGGAGTGCATTTAAGCGCAGCGGTCTACGTGTAATGTCAAAGCTTGAACGATAATTAGGTTTTCTTCTTCATTAAAACTATATAATCATGGGAATAGAGCTGCAGTAAGAAATGGATTTATTAGGGGCACAGGCATTCGATCTATACTATAGTCTTCATTAGGTGTGAAGACCTTAGTATGAGTCGCTATCCAGTGTTTCATATAAATCCATTTCTCATTGTAGTTTCATTCCTTCAATTCAGCTTCTCGTAATTGGGAATATCCACCGAATACTACATCAAATAACTTCTCTTTTTAGCTTGCATTTATTTATTTTCGTACCCAAAACCCCAAAAATTGGACATTGAGGCGATAAACATCTATCTTGGAAGTTTTGGGAAGTACCAACAGCAAATATTTTTTCAGATTGTACCTGTCGCTTTTAGGTGGTATTTCTTATACTAAAAATTTCCTCTCAATCGAAAGCACAAATCACAGGTTGGGAAAATATTTCGTCAAAGATTATTGTTTTACATCTTTTTTATGCAGGAAGGAGGGGCCAAGGGCGAACGCCCGCAAAAGCGCCCATGTCCCCATAAATCACGGTTAAAATATAACAAAAAATGTATAATAATAGTAATCTTTATATTTACAGGATAGTATTTTTGTATTGTTATTTACAATGTAAAGTTGGCACATACAAACTATTCTTCTCCTATTTGTAAACAGAAATGGTAATCTATAATCACTTAAACCTTTTACCATAATAAATTGGTGTCAGGTCATTAATCATGTTTCCTACATGATTAATTTAAAAAAATATCCCAAATAACGACTCCCATGATTCATTGTTATTCTAATCTAATTAGTTACGCATATTTCAATAAATTACGAAAAAATAACAATTCGGAGGTCAAAATGGCGGGTACACCGTTTATTAAATTGCTGACACCAACGATTAGTCGAAAGAATATATACAGTATATATACTGTATTCATCTTTAGGATACAATGTATTGGTATTCCTAACACATCGACTAATATTTTCGTGATATTTCCTATTTTCAATCGGCAATTTGAAAGGTAAAAGGTTAAAGACACTCCAACATACGTGAAGAAGGAAGACGACTCAATCCTTTATTTGCAGGATTCTATTTATCGACCGCTCCCTCTGTTAATAATGGGAAGTCTTGCCATTCTTAGTGAAATTTTGTTTGTTTTCGTCAGAAACCAAACAAGAAAATTTCCCTCAGTCACTGGAAGAGTGAGTAATTGGCAAAGCAAATACTCTTTTATGCACTTAAGGCTAATTTTAATTTGTAGTTGATACAAACAGCAATTTCTCTTATATTGTCGTAGGAAGACCGAAAAATTAAATTAGGTTTAATTATTTTAGGAGGTATTTGCATTCAGGGTTATTCAAACGTGGGAAACCAAAGGAAATTAATTTATTTTTGTCTGTTTCCAGGAAATGAAATGATTGTGGATAAAGAAAAACGTGTTAAAGCCACCGAAGAGTAAATGTAAGGGACGTTCCTGGGATATTTAACGGTAGTCATCTGTACCGTAAACCCTAAACCCACTTCAACAGCAATGTGGGATATGGGTTTATGGTCCCGATGATTACTGTTAAATCTCTCAGCAACATCTCACACACTTTCACTTCCATACGAAAGTAGTATTTCAACGCGTTCTTTCCTATTCATAGCCATATGCTGGAAACAGGAAAAAACTTCCTACAGTTTCGAACCTTTGAATAATCTTGCATTAATTATTAATGGAAGCCATTTCTTTTCTTTAGGATGGCTTCCCTGTTTTTTTCCATGGTATCTAAATGAAGCAAGAATTCATCTAACGACGATAATTTATGAAAATGTTTAACTGAATAAACAGACTTACTAGTTTTCTGCTGGTTTCTGTCGTGTTTATGTCGAAAGGTCTGTATTTTAATAAATGATTTCTTTTAATGCTTTTCTCTCAGTGTGTGCTACATACACAGTTTGTTTAAAGATTAGAAAATAACTGTGGATCTTTTAAGGTGAGTGACGCCATATTCTTCTTGAGAATCGCTTAAAATCTTATTTTTACATAGAAGTACTCACTAACTTGTATTTTGGACATTATGAACTACTCAAATGCTTTTTAATTTGTATTCTATAATATTCTGATATTAAACCAGATGATGTAACGACCCGTGGTTCGGATCACACGTAAAGCTATAGTTCCCCTCCGTTCCATGGCCTTTGCTGTTACGGAGGAGGTTAAAGAACCCCATAAACGCACATACATGGATTAAATAGTGTTCATATCATATTAACAACAGTTTACGATTTGACCATCTTCCTCGAAAACAGCAAAATATTCTAGGGCTCTAGGCGCTATATTAACTGCTAATTTCACGGTTCCAGGAACCGAAAGTTGAGGAACCTATGATATATAGTAAATAAGATTACTGGGATGCCCATTTAAAGTTGCTTTTATAGGTCGCCGATGGTATCAGTATATATACTTAACCTTTACCCTGTGGCAGTGTTGCAGGCATACTTGACAAAGTTCGCCCAATAGCGTGAAAAATAAAGGGTAATCATCATTTTATTTTGTCTCAGGATGAAAAAATAAACAGGTCGATTAAAAGCTTCTCTGAATTTTCTGCATGCGTTCGTCCACTATACATAGAATATTTCTAAATAAAAAATTATTTCAGACCTTCAAATTAATGTAGATTTGCTAAAAATTTAGAATTTCAAAATATCAAGAAAAAACAACGCTTATTTTTTTCTTTTTTGAAATAGCATTATTATTATTATTATTATTATTATTATTATTATTATAATGGTATTTTTTTGTAAAAAAAAAAATCCAAACAGCATTAATTATAAAGTTTGGGGGCCTCCTTTCAAATTTTACAGATTTTTTGTGAACTTTTCCCCCAACTGTATATATACATACCTACATACATTATCTAAAAATTTTCCATTCTCCATAGGGTGGGTACGACGCTTGAATTCGGGACCGAATACACTCGCCTCAATTACCACACACACACAAACTTATTAATTTTATTTTCATTCCTGAGTTTGTGAGATTTTAAATGATTGCAAATCGATTGTCACGAGGAAAAAGCGTAGATTTAAAGCATAAATATTTTTATCATAAAGGTAAAACGTGTGAAAAGAAAATTTTACTTATATAAAAGCAAAATGTTTCTAAAGAATGGAAGTATATGATGATATCGTGCGAGATTTTATTGTTTTTCTCTTAATTACTTTGTCTTATAATTACGATTCGTTCATTTTAAATTTAACTTTTACTTGGAAAGACTTTTATTGTGGAATTTTTTTTAATTATTTATTTTATTATTGTATTTAATTATTATTTAGGACGTGAAGCGGCAATTTAACAATTTTTGTACTTCCTTCACGTCATTGTGATGCACAAACCCTGGCACGCGGGCCAAATGTGGCCCCCACGGGTCTTTTCAGTGGCCCACGGGTCTTTTCAATTAAATGAAAAAGTTAGCTACCCAAAGAAAAATCTGAAATATTACCCCTGGTTATAAAAATGCATATTTATAAAAAATAGAATATCTATATATCTGGCCCCTACATATAAAACAGATGGTTGGTTTGGCTCTCACATCAAAAAAGTTTGTGCACCACTTTAGCGTCTTCTCAATTTCACTTAGATTACGTCCGCTTATTTGTTTACATAGTTTTAAATTATATGTAAATTTAAAATTTCTCATAAAATAATCCTGTATAAAAAAAATATGAATCTCTTTACGAAAACGAGGGATTTTTATTTTAAATTTATCTCTGAAAGCAAAACACAAAGAAAAGAAATGAGAAAATGCAAAGGACTCTCTCTGGAGAACTGATTGGTAATTTGCATGATAAGAATAGCAATGGGTTAGTGCGAGATGAGTATATTAATACGCGAGAGATTTAAAAGGTATTTTAATGAGCTGGAAGGTGATGTAAATAAAGAGATAATGAACTTTAATGCAAATGGTTTTGGTGGTGTATGTAGACATGTGTACCAGGTGTGTGTGTGTGTGTGTGTAGACATGTGTACCATGCAGGAAAGTGGAAGACATTAAAATTACAGTAGGTTGAACGAGCACCATGCAAGATGAAAGAAAGTTGGAAGAAAGTAATGGGATATGTAGTGAAATAATTAAAAGTCGAGGTAGAATGGTACATTGGTACTTGAATAGCTGTGGAAGATATGTTAAAATTTGTGGTAAAGTGGGTGTATAAGTGGTAACTGAACGAAAGCTGCAATTATACCATTGTATAAACAAAAGTAACAGACGCGAATATAAAACTATAGGAGTATAGGAACAACTAATGAATATAAAATAAAAGTAAGACGCAGAAAGAGAGGAGTCAGCATGTGATATTGTGATAAATGTATGGAGAAATATTAGGGATTGCCAAAAAACTGAAACATCTGGGATGCTTGACTCATAAGAGAGGTTTGAGTAAATCGGAAGCTGAAAGCACCGTGAAGCAGTTAGGGCAAACAAATAAAAATATTGGGTTGAATATTTTTCCTTTTTGACACAAACTGTAATGAATTTAACCTTCTGATTCCTGTGAGGGATAATCTAAGATTGAATAAAATCAGTGCAACAAAATGACAGAATGATTAAGGGTTCATCAGTGTAATTAACACGCACTTAAAAAATAAATACATAATCGCGAAAATATTAGTGGATGTATCAGAAATAACCAACACATGTTTCGTGAAGTGTAAATGCATATAAACTTTTCGCTGATGCCGTACACAAAAAAGAAGCAGTGGATCAAAAATATAAATCTCAACCAGCAAAGTTAATATAATGTTTATGAAGATTCTGGTGATCCTGCAATGTTCCAAAACGTCTCAACAATGTCCCAACAAACCAGTGTGACATCTCTCTGTCAAGCTTGACATTCCTTTCGACGTCCCAACGAACTCGATTGTTATCGCTGTGCCCCTTGTTTCGTTGTGTTCCAAAGCCTTCGTGTGTCCTAGATCATGATTTAATAACTGATGAACTCTATACTAGAATACTGTTCCCTCTCAGCCTCCCCTTTTCCCTCTCCCTCGTTAAAATTATTAACGTTGTTTAATGTAATAAAACAATTAGCAACAGGAGCTCTAGGGTTGGTGATCGAGGATGAGTCTGTTAACAATAATGCCAGCTTGTGACATGCCAGTGTGTGCCGCCAGCAAAAAAAAAAAAAAAAAAAAAAAAAAAAAAAATTAGACTAACACGATCGTAGATGTAGCTCGTAGCGTAAACTAACCCACTTTTTGTTTTACTTTACCTACTTTTTTTTTTTCTTTCTTATCCTCTCCTTACTTGCATGTCTGTAGTTTGCATGGTATGATAGTGAGTTAAGACTGTGTTTGCATGGTTTGTAAGCGTTCTTATTTTACTTCTTTTCATCTTTCACCCCTTTCCTATTCTCTCCGACTATTTTCCTGACTTGTCGGCACTGGCCGACTGATGATGATGATGAGCCTTTCTTTCTCTTTTTGAATGAATGTTAACCCATGAGTGATAGGTGTTGCTACTTAATTAACCCCTTGTTCTCTTCTCTTAACCCCCTACTCTTTCCTTTCTTTCGGGCTAACCTTAGAGTGGATCTTAGGGTCTTTGTTAGCCTTAGCTTCTGTAGATCTGTAGGTGATCCTGTCAGTTTAAGCTTTAAGAGATCTCACCCTCTCTCTGCTATGGTCATCAGTTGATAATATATGTTAGGCTGCTATGGGCAGGGCCGGTTTTAAGCCGATTAGACCGATTTGTTCAAATTGGGCCCCGCGCCCCGAGGGGACCCCGCGCACGCGCTCGAGTGGGGGACGCTATGATGAATTAATGAGTGTCCAGTGTGCACGAAGTTTCTTGTTACTGTGAAGGCAGTGAAACTATTCAGTCCGTCCTCGTATATCTACAGTATGTTTCAATGTTTTATTGCTAATCGTTTGTTTATTTGTTTTGTAATTTCAGTTTATCGTCGCCGTTTAGCTTTTTTAAAAAAAAGGTAATTTGTGGACGATATTCAAACCCTCAACACAGAAAGAGCGCTGTTAATGAGATTATATAACATAAAGCTTGGAATGTAAAGTTGTGTTGTTTGTTAAATATGTCCAAATTGTTTATATGTCCAAACTGCAAACTTGAAGTGTCTTAAGCCTGCATGTAACAGAGAAACGTGGTGGTAAGTAGATCCTACATATTAAATTAACTAGTTTTTGCCTCATTATCATAGAGAGCATTTACATTTCTATTTACTAGAGCTTGTTCTTTTGCCCCCTGCGCTTTTCTTCTTACTCCCAGGCTTTTAAAAATCATGAAATCTTTTGCTTTAATCATTAGATGCATACATGCATATCTTGACTTGTAATAAAACATTAAAACTTTCATATGGGCTTTCAATTTTTAGTATCTCATTGTGGCTAATGGTGGAGCCTCAAGCCCTCAACGCTTTTTGGCTGGGACTGGCGTACTGCACGAAGCATAAAGCATCGATCTTCAGGTTTTGTAGGGTAGAGGGCCCCGCTAGGCGCTAACAATTTTCTAATTGGGCCCCGCACTTCCTAGCGCCGGCCCTGGCTATGGGCATGTGGCGAGAAGCTTTTATTTAAGTTAGCAGCGAAAGGGTTAAAGTGTGACTCTTCCGTAATTCTGAGGATTACTGCAGAATATCTGTTTTTATCGGAACGTAGTAAGAATGTAATTGTGTAAAGATTGATTACAGGATATATCAGTGCTCAGCCGAACCACACCTCAGGCTAGTTAGCCTACTGGACCGGTCAAATGAAGATTTCGACGTTATTAATAAAAACCTTTAGCTTAGGTCTTAATGACTATTAGCCTATTAGTAGCTTATACTGAAAATCTGACAGACCATACAATATAAGGCTCTAGCCGTTAAGCTATATTAAATGTTACTTTAACTGAAGATGTCTCATTAAGATTTAATGTTGAGTACCTTACCAAATTATAAAATCAAGTAACTTGCAGAATTTATATATAATATTTTGCCTATGCCTTTGGATAACACAAAAACGGGATTCGTTTACGGGTGTCATTAGCCTACTGAAATTTGATATTAACTTTTGCTTTTTTTCCAAGAGGTATGCTATATAGTATTTGTGGGATAATAAGTAGTGGAACTGGTCGGCCTAGAAATCAAAGGAATTTCTACATAGAGACTGCTCACTTGCAGCTTACATACATTTACCAAACAGCAAACATGATAAAACGAGATACACTCAAAAGCTATACTTAAAAAGTAAGTATTCGATTTTGCGAATTATTTATATACTGGTGAAGACGTCCACAGGACGTGGCGCCACCCAACACAGCGCGACGGGACGCGGGAATGAAACCTCCTCTGTGTTGCGTTTTATCATTTTATGAAAACTTTTTGCTAATTTCTGCATATAAAAAATAATGAATGGAATTGCAGGATTCATTACTGTTCTTGCACTCGGGAAAAAGAATAACGGTGGTGGACTGGTGGTGGTATTTGTGAATGACTAGAGAATAATTTTTTGTTTATCCAAGCAACGTCAGGATTAAATGAAATCATACACCATGGTACTACACTAAAGGAAGTGTTGCATTGTCGAATGTTTGCAGTTATGGAAAATAATCTTCGTATACTGAAGATAAGATGCTATTCTAAATGCAATATTATTTCATAAATTAGGTAACTCATTATATTCACAATCATCATACATATGACACTTGAAAGAACCCACAATAATTGATGATGAAAAAAAAAGCATTAAACATCGTACATCTGGCAAGTGGAAACTCCTTCTTTTGAATATGTAACTACACCTTTTTTGAAAAGATTTTAACACCAGAAATTGTGAACGGTCTGTTCAGAAGTTCAGCGAAATCATTCAGAGTTTTGACTTCGTCTGTAGTGCACTATTTTTTTTTTGTATGGTATTTTGTATGGTAACTTTTATTGAGTTCGAGTTTTGACCTTGACCATATCATACAGATCTCTTGCTTTGTATCATAATTATCATAACTTTGTATCGTATTCCAATATTTGAAGTTTGAAGATGATTCAAAAGAACTTCGTGTAACATTTACCTTCTTGGAATATTCATTCATAATTGCATCCTGTAAATTGAATTCTATTTCGACTTTGAAATAGTGTATGTATACACACTATATATTCTAAAACTCGAAAACAAACTTTATTCAAATGCTAGAAATTGAAACTAACAAATTTGATAGCGAGATTTTTTATTTGTAGATGGAGATTATGGGTATAATTTACTTTTCTTAAAATTTCGGTGCTAGTTTAGTGTCTTCAAACTTGACCTTCGTCAGAATGAACAATTGGGGTGGGAACAAAACTAAGATTTTATATAAATTACATATAATACAATTTAATATTGCATTGCATTATTTATGTGAATTAAGGACTACACTATCTGAAAGTGTACAACTATATGGTGTTAAGTCATTTCAGTTACAATACGCGCGGTACAAAATAAATTTGGTGATAAGATGTGCGGGTAATTAATTCGTGTACGTGTTGTTACTAAATGTGGATGAAATAATTGATCATGATTCATAGTGATGAAAATCCAGCATTAAGGGACAGGCTGACTTGAAAAAAAGGTAAGGGTTAATTCCTAGTTTGGAGGCATCCTCTTAATACGTAACGCATATGTATATTATTGGATTGGCAATAATTTATTTATGAACAGTGTGGGGTGGAATTTTTATAATTTTGTGTATTTTATAAATACAAGAATATATTTTATATACTTTTGACACCCATCGTTTGTACCAGGAGCAAATCTAAGCTTTTAGGTTTCCATTTCCAACTTATCAGTAATGTAATACTTCATTGTTCGTGCTAAAATTAGTTACATTTTGACATCGTAAGGGGAAGGTGCGTGTCTGTTTTAAAAAGTTCGAAGTATGGAGTTTGACAGCATTAATTCATGCCAAGGTTGTAATTTTGGTATAATTCAACTTGCACTACAATTTTATGATAATTTTAAGTTTATTGGAATTTTGAAGTGCGCATAAATTACTTTTAAATAGTTTTAAATGCCAAGAGTGTGGAAAAATATGTAAAGTGGACTTAAATGCAAAATATTTTTTGTGCGATATTTGGCCCGCGCATATTTTTTTTAGGATTTTTTTGAACCACGAACCATCATTTTCTTATTGCAGCTGCATCTTTATATAATCCAGGATATTAACAGCAGGTAAGGGGTTCTATTAATTATTATTAAGCATGTTATTATTAATGCCTGGGTTAGGTCGACTGACGCCCAAATTAGGTTAGGTTCGGTTCTTTTTCCACCTCACAACGTTCATAAATAAATTATTTCCAATCCAATGGTAACTTTTATGTGTGCAATAAAAATTTGAAGGACTCCTAAACTTGGAATTTACCAAGGTAAGATTTGAGCATTATTCTGCTTTTCTTGAACAATTTTTGGTACTATTCTGTTAATGTCCCTACCAAGTTTTAAAGGGGCAGGGACAATTCGACGTGGCCGACTCGATGCGACCCAACTCGATGTGGCCGACTCGATGTCAGGGCAACTCTGTCAAACCAAGTCGATGCCAGGCCAAGTCGATTTCATTTTCTTTATATATTTAATGTGGGTTAACTGAATGCCCGGTTAGGTCAACTGTACGCCCTTGACGATTGGTTAGGTTAAGTTGTGATATTTTCGTTAAAAGTAACGAAAATATCCCTTAGGGATATCACATCAAGTTGTCCTGACATCGAGTTGGGTCGCATCGAGTCAGCCACATCGAATCGTACCCAACCCGTTTTAAAATGCTCAGTTATGTCAACCGTACACCCTTGACGATTGGTTAAGTTGTGATATTTTCGTTAGTTTTAACGAAAATATCACGACTAACCAATCGTCAAGGGCGTACAGTTGACCTAACCGGGCATTCAATTAACCATACTAGCTAAAGGGCCATTTAGCTAGACATGCGGTGCTGAGGCCTTCAGCCTCAATAATTCGGGTGCCTGCGGCCCCCCAGTTACTGGCGAGTCAATTATTCGGTCAATAAAACAATAGAAAAGAACGCAACAATGAAAATTTTAAGCTTCACAAATCTTGATAAAATGAGTTCGGATGTGAAGCTTGAGATTTTCATTGCTGCGTTCTTTTCTAGCTAAAGTGGGCCCTACAGGCCCATTTAGCTAGACCTGCGGTGCTGGGGCCCCAGTAGTTGGGGAGCCTGTGGCCCCCCCCAATTACTAGTTAAGCGTCACAAAAGTTTGTCGTGAACTTGAGTAAATATTAAGCTTTCGCTGCCTTAATAATTTAGGATCTTTTAAACTATTCGCCCCCAGCTTCAGAGAGGGGGGACATAGTTTAAAAGGTCAATATTAGGGGGGAGAGAATTTAACAGGTTTTACTTACAGTATCTTATTTACATAATAGAATTTTTAAGATATTTATATAAGATACATATCTTAAATTCTATTATATTCTATCATATTTCCGGTTCATAGAGAACCATTATTTACATAGGATCAAATTTGAATGCCCGGTTAGGTCAACTGTACGCCCTTGACGATTGTTTAGATTTAGTCGTGATATTTTTTAGTTTTAACGAAAATATCACGACTAAACCTAACCAATCGTCAAGGGCGAACAGTTGACTTAACTGGGTATTCAATTATTTTTGCGGTACTTACGTATTATCAGGACTACCAAACTGCTTATTATGTATTTTTGCTCGTCATTTCGTTTAAACTAACGAAAATATCACAACTTAACCTAACCAATCATCAAGGGTGTACAGTTGACCTAACGGGTATTCAATTAACCTAACCGGGCATTCACTTGAGATCAGAAGATATTTAGGTGAAATAACCAATATTAACCTGTTAGGTTAATTGAATCCCCGGTTAGGTCACTGTACGCCCTTGATGATTGGTTAGATTAAGTTGATATTGGTGATATTTTAGTTAGTTTAAACGAAAATGACGTTTGGTAGTCCCGATAATATGTAAGTATCATTTTTGCTACCCTTCGTGCGGGTAGAAAAAAATATCCCGCGCGTTTTTAACAAAATATCACTACTTAACCTAACCAATCGTCAAGGGCGTATAATTGACCTAACCGGGCATTCAATAATTTTACCGTAGGTTTCGATATATATATATATATATGCCCGGTTAGGTTGGATGCCCGGTCAGGTCAACTGTACGCCCTTGACGATTGGTTAGGTTTAGTCGTGATGTTTTCGTTAAAACTAACAAAAATATCACAATTAAACCTAACCAATCGCCAAGGGCGTACAGTTGACCTAACCGGGCATTCAAATTTTATCCTATGTAAATAATGGTTCTCTATTTATTATATGTTTGCAATAAATAATAAATTTTTTGTTGTTTTATCTTATTTTGGTTTAATTTGCAGAGTTTAAACTTTGGGGGGGGATATAGTTGAAAAGATCAACATTGGGCGGTGATTGTTGAAAAGAGTATGTTGTGGGGGGAAATAGTTTAAAAGATCCATAGTTTCTTTTCAAAATCTTCGGTATTCGATTTCAGCTTTTGAAAAATTATTTTTTGACACTCAATTCTATTATAGATGGATTAAACTTGGTGGGGAGATAACAGGATAGTACCCAATTTTTAATTTTAAATAATGTTAGCCAAAGTGGGCCTAGTGGATCCATTTAGTTAGACCTGAGGTTTCCCAGAATAGATTTATCCATACATGTAATTTGTGTTCTCGGTAGAGAAGAAATTCTTGATACAAGTAATACCACTTAAAAGAGACGAGTACAATTACGTTTTTGTACTTCCCAAACTTCCTAAATCGATGTTTACCGCTTCAAAGTCTATTTTGTTTGAAGGGGTGAGGAAGAAGAAACATCAAAGCTACGTCGAAATGAGTAACACTAAATTGAAAACAGAAGTTTAACTCGTGTACATAATTAAACCTTATGAAACCGTCTCAGTGGCCTAAGTTCGACGGAGAATATAATGATTTTATGAAGAAAGCGGTCATTGTCTGATATTTATAATTTAGTTGCTATTTTTTGTTAATTTAATTTCATTTAAACTAAAAAAAAGACTGCTTTTGAATCTGTATTTGAAGGTAGGATCTCTTCCTTTATGTTCAAGCCTGGAGAGGACAGACTGCTTCAATTAACGCACGCAAGCAGAGACTAATTGGATTCATAGCATACGTATTTACACTATACATAAGCTGATGCGTATTTCGAAAATCTATGGTAGTTTTCATAATTAATTCGAGCCAGGAGTCACCAAGGGTCACTCATTTCCCTAGAGAGTTTTAGCAATATAACCAACATTATTTTATCGAAGTCAACCTATATTTCAATATATGTATTTAAAAATTCAGTGTGTTTCACAACTGGTTTACTATACTTTTGGGGGTGATATAGAGTAAAAAAGTTAATACAACATCGGTGCTATTTCCAACCGTTGCGGAGCTACGGACGTTTTAAGGTGCACGGAAAAATAAGAGTATTAATCTGATGCATTTATTGCTACATTTTATGAAATACACTTTATAAATGTTCAAAATGTCCGCCTCGGTTTTCAGTGTACAGCCTCGCTCGTTCCAAACAAGAGTCCACTGCTCATTGAATCATTTCGGGGTGTTCTCGTATGTAAGCAGCGGCATCTATAATCCGACGCAAGAGTTCCTTTCTCGTTTGTATTTTGGTCTTGTAGACGATCTCTTTCATAGGGCCCCATAAAAAGAAATCTAACGAGGTTAGGTACGGAGATCTTGGGGGCCACGATATTGGACCAGCACGACCAATCCAACGATTCCCGTACCGCTGATTCAAGTAATCTGTAACATTACTACCAAAATATGGTGGCGCCCCATCCGTGCTGGAAGAACATCCTGCACCTTGTTCAAATAAATATCAGGTTAATCGTTGTTCCAAAACGAACGGTCCAATCAGCTGATCTCCAATTACACCGCACCAAACATTCACCAAGAATCGATGTTGAAAGTTTCCTTCAATGATACCGTGTGAATTATCGACGGACCACAAGTGGGAATTTCGTCTCTTGTTAATTCCATCCCGAATGAATTGTGCTTCATCACTAAACAGTATGCGATTAAGAATTTGGCGATGCATAACCATCCACTGGCAAAATTGAACACGTTTATCGTAATCATCCGGTTGAAGAGCTTGCACACGTTGCAAATGATGGGGATACAAACCCTCTTCATGTAGGTTCGCCATACACGCGATGCGGATTCACCAATTCGTCTAGAAATCCTTCGAACACTGGGAGTTGGGTTACGTTGTACTAGGTCCAGTATGCGCTCCTCCACAGCAACGGACCGTCGTACTACATGTTCTTGGTTACGTGGCACAATTGTCCCTGTTTCCCTTAATCTCTGGGGTGTGTCACTAAACACTTGCCTGTTCGGTATTTTCTCAACTGCCGCTCTGCTGTTACTATCACAGAAACCATAAATGAAATGGATATCGGCGTATTCAGTGGGTGTGAAAGGAAAAACAGGATTAGTAGTGGTAACCAGAGATGCCACTCCTTGGGATTTGTCCCAAGATCTTGGCATTTTCAGCGATACCTTGGGATATTGGGATTTTTTTTTAAACGAATATAGTAAATCTTGGGATATATATATATATTTTGGGATTTTTGGGATTTTTTAAATTTCTGAGTGGCATCCCTGATGGTAGGTAACCTTGTTAACCGAAACTACCACCAGTGTTGCCATCTATCGAATTACACACAAGTAGGGATTTGTTTGCACATCTTAAAAAGTCCGTAGCTCCGCAACGGTTGGAAATAGCACCTACATTGTATTAACTTTTTTTACTCTATATCACCCCCTAAAGTATGGCAGACCGGTTGTGAAACACCCTGTATATGTTTTATAGCATTATGCAAGTGGTAGATTTATTTTAGGCGTAATTATGTACGTAATCATTATTTGGAAAGTTGCCCTCCGTCTTACGAGCTATATGAAAAATAATTTTTCAGAAAATAAAGCATTACTAGCTAAAATGCGCGCGCACACACACACACACACACACACACACACACACACACACAATCGGGTATTTCCATTTGCATGGGGTACGATAATTCTCTCCAACTAATAAATCTTCAGTTTGGTAGTCATGCGGTATAATAACTACACGATATAAGGAAGAAATTGGAAAACAACTGTTTTAAAATGTATTGAGGCGCGTTCAATACGCAGGCGTAAGACGACCAAGTGATCTGCCGTAGAATTATGAGAAAACTACTAACTCTTTTGGCGAAGAGAAGGTTACGCCAATAAGTTGCGTTAACAATCGTTCGATATAGTTCAGGGGCATTTCACATTTTGCTACATTTAACGTTTTAATGCAGGGCTGTGGAGTCCGAGTCGTGGAGTCGGAGTCGGAAGTAAATTCATTGCTAGAGGAGTCGGAGTCGGTAAAAATGGACCGACTCACTCCTTTTTTTTATGATGTACTTTATATTGGTTCAGGTTAAAGCGCCTAATAGGAGCTTTAACCTCCTATCTTGCATTATAGTTATTTTATGATGATTCCCCTACATCATGATCTTTCTAGGAGCTTTTCTTGCATATCACTAATTACTGTTGATTTTCTTTTCAGAAATTTATATTTGAATACATTCTGTGTAAGCTAATTCTAAATTTTTATTTTCAAAAGCCTTTTATAAAATGGCTAAGAACACTCCGGTTAAATCTAGTGTTATGCTAAAGGGTTTTGATTCTTGAGTATCATATATTAGGCTTTGTATACTTATTAAAACCTTAATAGCTTTAATTTACAATTGCTCAATGCGTTTTGGTTGTAAACATGTACCAACATGTTTTGATTAGCTATATTTATTTGTGTAATGGAATTTTTTTTTTTTTTTTTTGTCATGCAGCTATTTAAGTTTTCACTTTGATCTTAGCAAATAAATTACATATATATATATATATATATATATATATATATATATATATATATATCTATGCATATCAAGTTATACAATAGTAGATTTTTACTTTCGTTAATTAAGTAATGTTTTTGGTTTAATAATTTTTTTTCCTTAAATAAAAACGCCATAATGGCATAGCTACAACCATTAAGACTTAAATTTAGAGAAATTGAGCTTAAAAAGTAGCCTGATGATTCACTTGGTAGTGATGAAATGCCATTCTGGGTTAATATAATCAAAGTATATTTTATATTATTTAGAGGCAGGAGTCGGAGTCTGCCCTTCTAAAATTCTAGGAGTCGGAGGCTTGGTCTACCGACTCCACAGCCCTGTTTTAATGTATTCTTATAAAAACGTAACCACGCATCATATAAAATCACGGCTTTTAACAAAGTTTATGAAATTATAAATTGAAACGTTGGATATATAGTAGTCATACATTCATAGCCGGTCTTCACCATCTTGATTCGAAATTCTAGTCGTCCAATTTATTAACGTGTAAACTAGCTGTAGTAAACATCTCTTAGCTGAAAATCAGTCAAACGTTGTCGATACTGAGATTAACATATTTAATTTAGCTAGATTGCGTAGTTAGGATCCCGGAATATGCCTTACGTTGTCGCCTCTGGCCAAGTCCCAAGTACATCGGGGAAAGAGAGAGATCGCGTTGTACTAAAATAGATCTGGAATTAGGCATTTAATATCAGTTTCTTCATTAGGCATACGAACATCTTTGATTCCGACTAAAAAGTAAACTGAGCAGCTTTTCGGCCTATTTATACGAAATTTTACTAAAATAGCTGGTGTAAAAATTTGGTTTAATAACATTACAATAAATAGTTCGCCAATCATTTGAATTAATATAATTTATTTTATTTCGGTCAGATCGTTGGGAACGAACCAGATACCTAAGATCTAAGGTTATTAATTGAGACTGCAAGTTCAATCGTTCACGTAAAAAAATCCCAAAAGCTGTACGCGCTTCATAATGAAGACTTTGAGCAATAAAAGCGAAAGGGATTCTTAAATTAGATTACCATTTTATTTTGCACACGTCTTGTCAACATTGTATTATTATACAGGGTGATTAAAAAATGTTATTTATATATATGATACACACAGACCGTGCGTGGAACAAGGAACTCTTCTAGGAAAATTAAATCCACTATAGTCCGAATAAGTAATGGTAAATGACAAACACTATAGTTTTTTCTTTTTCATGATGTTAGCCCGACGCGGGCAACGGGTCACTCGCAAAGATGTCCCAAAATTATAGCTTCCCTCACCACTGAGTCACCAGCTATCTGCAAAGCAGATAGGATCCAGCTTTGGGACAGGGTCTAGGGTTTAAAGCAGCCTAGCCCCGCTACATTTAGAACCTCAATATAAGCAAAAGACTCGCTGCCGCTTATATTGAGGTTCTAAATGTAGCGGGGCTAGGCTGCTTTAAACCCTAGATCCTGTCCCAAAGCTGGATCCTATCTGCTTTGCAGATAGCTGGTGAGGGAAGCTATATTTTTGGGACCTCTTTGCGAGTGACCCGTTGCCCGCGTCTGGCTAACATCGTGAAAAAGAAAAAACTGTAGTGTTTGTCATTTACCATTACTTATTCGGACTATAGTGGATTTAATTATCCCAGAAGAGTTCCTTGCTCCATGCACGGTCTGTGTGTATCCTAAAAAACCTCAGGGAACCATTCTGAGTTCATTTTCATATATATATATATATATATAAAATATGGTGTAATGGGAAAGAATTTCTAGGCAAAACAGAGAAAATCCAGTTTTACGAACTAGATATGTCAATTTGAGTTTGATTGTTTAGTCTCCTTCGTAACATCACGGGTCGTATGACGAAGGAAACTTATAATGTACCAAGAAAGACTCAGAAAATCCCCTTAATAGCTGAATTCTGAGGTTCAAACCGAACCCCGAATCTAGGACCTTCAGATAAATAACTCCGAGCTGTACCACTTGGCTACCTAACTAGCAGTTTTTACAAAAAAGGAATAGAATCTTTATTACTTTAAACAAAATATAATGAAAGACAATGTTGCAGATATTTCACCGCAGCTTCATCTCCATTGAGAAATAATGATGAATATAATGTTTTGTTTATATATTACGTTCATTGTTCGTGATAGATGGAACTTCGTTTATGTAAGGAATTTCCTTTAACGAATTGCGTGATTGATTGATCTAAAACGTCGGAGGAGATTTATGAACATTTTGTGGAACGTCATCGGATTTTCGTGCATGGTTCATCTCGGAAAACTCTCTAAACATTTTTCTTCACATTGTATTATAGGTTAACTTTTTCACGAAAGATTATTATTATTAATTTCCAAGGAATTAATATTATTTTGCTTAAGTTTATCTTTGTTTCGCTGAAGTCTATTTTCATTCTTGTTTAGTTTATTGATAATTCGAATTAATGAACAAAATCGAATGTCATAGTGTCGATGTTCCACCTTACGTGAGTATATGGATTTGACATTTCAAACTACAGGGTGTTCGAAAAGTCCCGTCACCCTCTACAAAATGTACATATTGTAATACCACTTTTATTTTTGTGATTAATTGAATTTGTGTGATTCATTGACATTTTTTTATTTTCCAGGTATTAGAGTTGTGTGAACAACGGCAGACCAGTCAATTTACACTGAGGAGGAAAGGGTAGGGATGAGCACATGGGCTCATGAAAGGTCACATACTGGCAAAACGATGCATGATATCCAGAATGATTTCAACACAAGATTCAATAAGGCTGCACCACAAATAAGACGGTATTACGCTGGTAGAAAAAGCTGTTTGAACTGGCTCCATCAAGGGCAGACCACGGTCGGGAAGACCAAGAACGCGAGCAGAACAATGTGAAGGTGTGATTGCATCGGTGGCTCGTTCACAGAAAAAAAATCACTTCGGAAACGATCACAAGCACTTGCAGTCCCCATGTCCACAATGAGAGCACATGACAAGAAATCTCGGCATGAAACCATACTGCCCGTCATTTGTTAATAAATATTCTGATTAAGTGTATTAGTAACTATTTACTGCAATTAAACTAAATGTTGCTAGTGATTTGTTTCTTAAATTACACCTACCAGTGACACCACATATAAATACAATAATCATAAAAATAAAATTGGTATTACAATATGTACATTTGTAGGAGTTGACGGAACTTTTCGAACACCCTGTACATTTCCGATTTTCAATGAAAATGACTAAACTATCCTAACCTAACTGGGCATTGTGTAACCTGACCTAACCCAACCTACCCTAACGTAATTAAGCTAAATTTTTAATATCTATATTATGCATGTCGAAATTGTGCAGATCGTCTGATCCGCTACCCCATTATTCTGCTAGAGAACGAAAATGGATTATTTAATATTTTTAAGTCGTGCTTTAAAAACAACGAAAACGAAATCGTAGGATGAGTTAAATTAAACTATGTCTCCCGTTTCCCACCAATAAAGCTCAGAATTAATTTCGTCGTGGCCTTTCATACAAATGTTACGAATGAAACTTGTTTCAAATGAGTCTTCGCAACAAAACAATTTTCCTGCTTCGTAAATTACTTATCCATTTTATATAAATGCGTCACAATTTTATATGTATGTATATATATAATATATATATATATATATATATATATATTCGTGGCCGATGTCGTAACACCGCTTCCCGGAGATCAGCCAAGTTAAGCGACAATGGGTCTGGGTAGTAGTTGCATGGGAGACCGTCCTCTGCGCCCAGATTATGTAGCGACCCGTGGTTCGGATCCCACGTAAAGCTGTAGGTCCCCTCCGTCATATGACCTTAGATGTTGCGAAGGAGGTTAAACAACCCCAATTAAAAAAAAAATTATATATATATATAAACACATTCAGATGCAGGCGGAATTTACTGTTTCCTATTTCTGTCATCCTAACTTTAATTGCAAATACTGTAACTTTACGTGCGCAGCATCGGTTTTATTGCTCCAAGATCAAGGTCGAACCAAACCGATATATTGTCCGGAATTCATGCATAAAATAGAAAATTAAATAAATTTTATATCTTCTGACGCTAATCTTGGGTGAAAGTTGTTACCATAATTTGTGTGTGTGTATATATATATATATATATATATATATAATATGCCTTGAAATAGTGTCCGCGAAATCTGGAATCAGTGGGTAGTATAAAAGATATAAAACTATATTGTATTGATTCCAGATTCTGTGGCCACCATGTATACTTTAAATATAATAACAAAATAGTATACTAACAAATATGTTAACAAAAGATCGGCGCCATGCGCCGATTTTGCTAGCCCTACGGTGCTTGGGTCTTCAGCCCGAACCGAATTGTGGGTCTACGACGTATTTTATTTTAAACATCAGTAGCCCTTTAGCTGGATATCATTCCTATCCCTCTCACCTTCGGCCTCAGTAATTGGGGTGCCTGACCCCAAATTATTGGAGAGTCAATTCGGTCAATATTTCTATGGAGAAGAACGTAGCCCTGAAAATATTAAGTTTCACAAATCTTGATACAATGAGTTCGGATGTGAAGCTCGAGAGTTTCATTGCTGCGTTCTTTTCTAGCTAAAGTGGAGCTAGAGATTTTCATGACTGCGTTCTTTTTCTATAGTTTTATTAACCAAATAATTGAACCGACAGTAATTGGATGTTCAATTATTTGGTTAATAAAACTATGGTCATGAAAATCTTAAGCTTCATAAATCTTGACAATGTGAAACTCAAGATTTCCATGGCTGCGTTCTTTTCTATAGTTTTATCGCGATGCTGGGGCCTTCGGGTCCAGTAATTGGTTGAGTTGGGGCGCTGGTCACACATATACTACTTTCGTTCATTACTCATCACCCCCATCCACCATATGAAGTTTGGTGGAAATCGGTTCAGAAACAAAAGTTTTTTCTGGGGACAGACGGACGGACAGACAATAGTAGTATGGGCGAAAAATGAGAGTGCAGAGATGTTGCAAAATGGGGGTGGGGGTATGCAATGAAGGGGGGTATGTTGCAAAGAGGGTCGGGGTATGCAACAACTCAATGCTGAAAAGGGGGAGGGGAATGTTGCAGGTGCAACAAGGGTCATGAAATTTTGAGGCGGCGTTATTCCCCAAGAGAAAGACAGGAGGATGAGAGAAAGGAAGAGAGGTGTTCACCTGGCAGGAGCCAAGTGCATATTAACATTTCAGCCCACCCGCCGCTGTTCTATTAGTTGTAAATCAGCCAATTGGCTTAGAAGGCGTAAATGGCTT
The DNA here is from genome assembly GCA_023014485.1 of Bathynomus jamesi. NCBI lineage: Eukaryota > Metazoa > Arthropoda > Malacostraca > Isopoda > Cirolanidae > Bathynomus > Bathynomus jamesi. Next base: position 23,654 of record JAJOZX010003283.1, on the reverse strand, counting down.
GCACAGGTTGAGTTGCCAGATTGTGCTATTTAATTAATTCTTAACAGTCGGCTTAGAAATCCGTCAGTAGGTTTAGAAGGCTTAACCAGCCATTTGGTATAATTGTTTACAACCAAAAGAATTAAATAAAACATTACATCATTCTGTTTATTAAATATTGTAAATATATAGAAAATAAATATACATTTGAATGATCAAAAATTAAAAAATAATAGTATAAGAAATATGAACGAGAATATGCATATAATCAAAAAATATAACCGTCAATATACCAGTACAAGAGAAATATATATATACACACAATTATATTATGGAAATATATAGAAAATAAATACACATTGGAATAATATAAAAATAAGAAATAAAATAACCATCAATATAGCAGAAATATATACACACACAATTATGTTAAATAAATAAATACATACACTTTATCTTCTACAGCACAAAATAAAAATAAGAAATACAAAACGTATAGCCATCAATATAGCAGTACAGGCGAAATATATATACACAATTATGTTAAATATATAAATACATTTCACTTTGTTTTACGGCGCAAAACACTAAACTCGCACTTAATCGAGTCTACAATTACATCATTATTGCTCTGCATCACGCGGTTCAATAATATTTCACCGCTTAAGGTATAGGGAAACCTGTACTCGATATGAAGGGCCTTCATATCGTTCAGTGCTATTTTTGTTCCCACTTTACAACCGGTTGGCAGGTTATCTTTAAGTACGTCTAGAATACAATCAAAAGCACGCACAAAGAGTTCATTGTTAGCCACAACGTCAAATACAAGTTTATAATCACGCCTTTCCAATCGAGGGTTTATTTCTATCGACTCGAGCTTTTCAATCGTGAATCTTCTTCACACTGCATAGCTACAGTTAAAATAATAATCATCTAAGTCGTTACGACAGCTGCTCGTTATATAAATAGTTCTTCAGGGTGAACGGTGGAGGTGAGCTCAGCCCTGTACCGATCAATTGCTTTGTACCAAAGTTCATGATATTTCAGAGTCCAAACTTTTTAAATAAACGTCCAGCTCTAGACCATTCTCACCTTGTTCAGCCCTACACTCGGTAAACCCATCGAGTAGAGCGGTGTATGCGTATTCAAGTACCGTATCAAAATAAAGCATATCCGTAACGCGCGCGTCTAATATAGGCTTCAGCTTGCGGAATCCGACGATTTCAAACATTCTGTAGAGGATGAAACGGTTTCGCGTAGGAACAAGAGCGTTATTATTAGAAGCATTTTTCCACATCAACTGTATATCAATGTATGGCCGATCGTTATTTATACACAACGTATATACAACGGCGTATGAGGGGGTGCCACTAATCTGCTCTTCTTGTACCTACACCTGTAGGAATTTTATAACGATCTTCACTCCACTTCTCAACTATCACGAAGATTCTATTCATCTCCTCGACACTTAAATAAACATTCCGTTTGTTTGTCTACAATCTGTTTCCAGTACATAGTTAACGACACCGGATTTACGCCTGAACACGCGCAACGATTTCGTCAGGGACACATCGTACACGGCGTTGAGAATGCTGCTCAAAGGAAGTTCCATCGTATTCGAGGAGCGTACGTCCACTCGGTTCAAGCTCTGAGATAACTATGAGCCACATGCAACGCGTCGGCTCGACGGGAGGAGTGAGTCACACCATAAGCTAATGAAACGTGTACGGCGCTGTTCCAACATGAATCGTTGTATCCCATTATATTGGGCAGGTGTTTTGAGAAATTTCCCACCTGCGACACGAAGTAATATCGGTTTTAATGTTTTATCACTCCCATTTCCCCGAATACGCACCAGGCATTTTCCTTCAGGGTAATTTTCACGAACTAACAACATTTTATAACGGTTTTAATGTTTTACACTCACCACACGTTCATTTCCACAAACTAAACATCTTCACATTCCGGGCACTATTTGAGAGGACATATGCCCATATTTTCCTTTTTGTTTAACAAGCGATACTCGTCTCTAAAGTCTGTTAAAAACTCGCACAGGGTATTATCCACAACCTCACTACAAACTTCATGATAAGTATTTTTATCACTATACAGGGTGTACATAAAGTCAGGATCTATTTTTGTGAAGCACTTGGAAATTATATGGAATTCAATCATAAAATGATAGTGGTAACATTTATTAAATAATTAAGAGTAGGATTCGACGTGACGCCCTCAGTATCCCTGCACAGCTCAAATCGTTCCGCAGCATTTCTAAACACATTCTGGAGCATTTGCGGGTTATGTCATCTGCAGCAGTTCGTATACGTGTACGTAAGGTTTTCAAGACTCGTAATCTTCGTCTGATAGACGTGCGATTTGATAAAGCCCCATGCAAAGAAATCTAAAAGGGGTTAAATCTGGTGATCTCGCTGGCCAAGGTCTGTTGCTTCCGCGTCCGATCCAGCGATTTGGAAAACGTCCATTTAGATAATCCTGAACAATTTGGGCATAGTGACAAGGAGCACATCATGTTGATAGACGACGGTACTAACAATCCTATCCCCGTCGTCTATCAACATGATGGTGCTCCTTGTCACTATGCCAAAATGTTCAGGATTATCTAAATGGACGTTTTCCAAATCGCTGGATCGGACGCGGAAGCAACAGACCTTGGCCAGCGAGATCACCAGATTTAACCCCTTTAGATTTCTTTGCATGGGGCTTTCTCAAATCGCACGTCTATCAGACGAAGATTACGAGTCTTGAAAACTTACATACACGTATACGAACTGCTGCAGATAACATAACCCCGCAAATGCTCCAGAATGTGTTTAGAAATGGTGTGGAACGATTTGAGCTGTGCACGGATACTGATGGGCGTCACGTCGAATCCTACTCTTAATTATTTAATAAATGTTACCACTTTATCATTTTATGATTGAATTCCATATAATTTCCAAGTGCTTCACAAAAATAGATCCTGACTTTATGTACACCCTGTATTAATAAAGAGATTCTCCATGATGACGAGATTTACATTCTCAGTCGCAGGGCACGAGTACTCGGTATGATGTAACATGATATAATATCGCTTGTCACACCACTCATCAACAAGACTCACTATCCATAACCGTTGTTTCTCTTCTGCACGTGTTTCTTTTACTTCACGGTCTATGTAAGCTCTTATAAAGTTTAGTCCTACAACATAGTTCAATACATCACTTGTCCCACGAAATCCTACAATGCTCTCACCAGAATAGCCATAGAGTATTTGTACATCTTGCTCCTTCGCACGATTCAGTGTAGCCTTAAAAGCATCAAAGGAGGGTGGAATAGGGAGTTTTTCAGTATCCACCACATCTTGACACTTTGCAGAATACCACTTCATAAACGTTGAACAAGCAATATTAAAGGTAACCATTACTATTTTCTGTCTACGCGGGCGAATACACGTCTGATGTCCAGGGCTTACTGCGATCAACTGAGCACGCAGGAAAGCATAGGTAGTAGCATGACTCACGTTGCTGGTCTTACAGTGGGTGGGGCTTAGAACTTTCTCACACACACACACAGACACACACACACACACACAGGAGAAATTGAAACAAGATTTATTTAATAAACGAAATATTCAAGGTGTGTACATTAGGGCGGCTCGTTTTTACGCTTTTTTCGATATTTGATTGGGGGTAGTGCGGAAAGTTGCGATTTGGAGAGAAAATAAAGTGTGTAAAATTTTTGATCTACGTCAATACCTTCCGGTGGCGGCGAGTCCTTAAAAATCGAAAAATAGGCCTAAAAACACAAAATTTTTATATAATGTTCATTGTTCAATGACTGCTATTAATTTATTCAAGCCTATAATAGTGTTCTCAGGGTTGTTTGCACAGAAATATACCGGAATTAACATTTGTATAACATCTTGTTAAAACTTGCTTTAAATCAATATTTTGGATATTTTAACGGCTAAGACGCCACCGGAAGTTAACAGATTGTGCCGAAATTTTTATTGTTTATTTTGTAAGTCTTTAAAACCATTTTCCAATCTACCCCGTTAGGCCTATTTTTCGATTTTTAAGGACTCGCCGCCACCGGAAGGTATGACGTAGATCAAAAAAATTTTACACTTTATTTTCTCTCCAAATCGCAACTTTTCCGCACTACCCCCAATCAAATATCGAAAAAAGTGTAAAAACGAGCCGCTCTAGTGTAAATATTTACAAATACGTGTAATAAATAAGTTAACAATAGACACATCAAAGATTATGGTATCCAAAGGGTACGGTATCATAGGTACCAGGTAACTGGTAACGTTTCCTATAGTAGGGTGTCAATTTTGGTAGTGAAAATAGTGTATTTTCATGTCAAAACTTGAAATTGGCCAACCAAAATGAAATAAAATAACCCTTACCTACATCAATTTTACCTTAGTTTAAGAAACTGACTCTTTTACTAAATAATAGGACACAAATTGATTGACTATTCATCTGTCACAGAATTATCCCACTGATCGCATATGGAGTGTTTTCAAGGTCATATAGTTGTTGTACAAGTCACAACATGAATAGAACTGTCCCTCACTCTGTCCTCGGTTGCCTCTTAGATGTCATAGACGGTGGTTTGCTGTTACTGCTCTTGTGTACCTACTTCATAGTTATTCTACTAGACAAATACTACAGTTTAACTGTAAGTATGGATTACTGATTATTACATGTATTTATTATCATCATATTCTTCCGTCTAATTATGTTGTAATCCCATGAAATACTTTTTTATTGAATTTTAGAACATCGAATGACTAAACTTTGAAACATCGTAATTGATATAAAATACTTAAATGTTTTTCTTTCTTTTCAGATATTCCTAAGATGCCAAAATTGAAGACAAGAGGTCAGTCGTCATGCCACTTGAGCCTGTTAGTCGGTACAGGCAAAGAGCTTCCCGTATCAGAACTACCAACAGTGCGAGACATGCTGAGAATAGGGTTACTCCTTCGTGAACAAAATACAAAGGATAGAAGGAACTACACAGAGAAAGAGCTCATAAGGGACATGATTCCCCCTCTTCTGCATCAGTGGAAAAAAGCTAATGTGTTATTCAAACCACCTGTACTCAATCAGTATAGAACTATTGAGCTAAAATTAACAAAGCTGTGGCACAAAGCAGTTGAGACATCACTTGGTAAAGGAAAACTAACAAAGAAAAATAAATTTCTGCACACACTTGATACTCTTCTTGACATTTTTAACTGCCAGTGTCCCATAGAGTTGTGTTCTGAAGCCAATTGTTCTCCTCATGTAGAAGAGAACCTTACCTCACATTGATTGTCGCTGTCCTCGTGAGAAGAAGATCCCTGTTTTGGAGCTGGCTTTCATAAAGGCGCAGAGAACAAAGGCAGGAGGCCAAGGAAGTATGCAGATTGGTTCGGCAGATTATTCAGAAACCAAAAAACAGATTTATTGCTAAGAAAAAAGAGAAAATCCGAGAGAAGGAAGAAAAAGAAGAGTGAAGAAGCCACCCAAAGAGATGAAGAGCTCTATTCAAGAGGTTTCTCACTTCTTTGAAAGCTCTTCAGATGAACAAAAAGAAGCAACATCAGATGATACCTCCAAAATGCCATCTGAACCTTCGCCGAAGAGAATGAAATACAACACTCAAGACATCTCAAACATTGCCCTTGCCAGTATTCGCCACCATACGGGGCTACGAGAGACTGCAGAGGTTGCCACTGCCGCTTGGATAGATGCAGGCCTCATCAGCCGAGGGGATACATCCTTAGTGATAGATCATAATAAGATAAGAAGAGCACAAGAAAAAATAATGAAGGAAATATCTGATCAGCATGAAAAAGATTTGAAGGAGGAAGGTCTCTCTTGCCTTTTGTTTGATGGAAGAAGAGATGACACAAAAGTTCTCCTAGAGGTAGAGGGAATGGACAGAAAGTTTCCCGGTCTCATCAAGGAAGAACACTACTGTGTGTGTTCCGAGCCTGGTGGCCGCTATTTGTTTCACTTTGTTCGTGAAGCAGAAGTAGAAGGCAAGAAACATGCAGAGGCAATTGCTGATCAAATATGTTGGCTTCAAGAAAGAAGACTTGACAGTTCACTGCAGGCCGTTGGTGGAGACTCTGCGGTGAACACTGGATGGCAGGGCGGTGTTATGACGCATTTAGAGAAAAAACTTGGAAGAAGGCTTGTTTGGATTGTATGTGATTTGCACACAGGGGAACTACCTCTTCGTCGTCTCATCCAGGAACTTGATGGTCCTATAAAGAGCAACAACAAGTGGTCAGGCCCCCTTGGCAACATGCTAGATGAAGCAACGGAATTAGAAATAAATACAAAATTTCCAAAGGTCGAAGTAGGCCCTCCCCTCCCAGTGTTGTCTGAAGAAGTTATCAAAGACCTCAGCACGGATCAATCTTACGCTTATCATATTGTTCAAGCAATCAGATCAGGAGAGTTGCCTCAAAATCTGGCTCTCTTGGAGATTGGACCCGTAAGTCAGTCGTTGGTTAACTACAGCGATTTGTTTCTGCAGGATTTGGGTTTCCAAACATGCACTGAAGGGCAAAATGCTACAGAATTTGATGTTGATTGTTGAGTTTATTATTGGGTTTTATCTTCCTCACTGGTTCAATGTAAAACTTAATCCAATGTGGATGGAGGGGCCCAACCACATCTTGTTTCAATTCAGCTACTGAGAACCCAAAGGAAAGTAGTGGTGGACATCGTGTTACCTGTGGTGAGAAGGTCCGCTTGGTATGCTAGGCCAGAGGCAGTTTTGCAAGCAATACTCTGCAGCCAATGTACCAAAGAGCGAACTGAGGCCGTGGAAATCATTCTAAAGCTTAGAGGAACATCACTAGATGATGACCAGCTGGGAGACTGCTCTGTTCAGACAAGGAAGGTACCTCCGATAAACGTCAATGCCACGAAATTGTCAGAATTAGTTAACTTGAGTTCGGAAGTTTTGGAGCCACCACTGAACATGTATAACAAACAAAGATTTAACACAACTTAAGGAGGCCCCAATGCAAGTGCCAAAGTGGCCTTCTCACACTCAGAGTGTGGAGAGATGTGTGAAAATGGTCACAGAAGCAGCTAGTCAAGTTTACAGTCACGAGAGGCGAGAAGGCTACATCAAAGCTCAAGTAGCAAGCCGAATGCTGATGTCAAGGAACCGCAGCAAAAAGGACATGGCTGCATTGGTTACTTTCAAATAAAGACTATGAATGATATCTTATTGCCACTTTAAATGTTGATAGGGTGTTTGCGCACATTTGTTATTTTGTTACGAATTTACGGAAAAATGGAATTTTTGAATTAAAATTGATGTAGGTACGAGTTATTTTTTATTGTTTTTGAAGCAAGGATATTATTTTGTATGCCAAATGATTACATTAAATTGCTACCAAATCACATGATTTTCAATTTAGTCATTTCACCCCCAAAATTGACACACCCTATTCCTATAGGTGTTATGGCACACCTTTGTAACCCTAAGTTCCTTCACGCCCCCAGCTTCTGCGCCCGAAAATTATGGGTGCCTACAGTTAGTTGGGGCTGCCGGTCGCCATCATCATCATCATTATTATCATCCAAACACTAGATCCTTCAACGATTCAAAGTTAACGACTCGCCGATTCGCATGGTTAAGCGTGATACCCTTTGCCTTCACGATATATTTCATATCCTCCCCCACCCTCACCCGTACCCCATAAGTTTTTGGTCCTGTTGAGACAAAAGAGTCGGCGTATGCGGTGTCTCCATACTCATCCTTGATCTCATCAGTCAACTCACCGAGGAATTCACCAATAGGAGGCATGTATTCACCCTCCCTCTCTGTTAATATCACACTATCTGTATCAGCGTACAATACCCTCCGACCAAGAGAATGCAATGAGCCCCAAAATTTGATGCGTGCATAGGCCGTTGTGAAGCTGGCTACAGGTATGTTTGTAACCCGTGAGGTATCTGTGGCCAGTTCGGTATTGTACTTTATTATGTAAGTATTACCTACATTCATGATCTCCATGACATCTTTATCGGGAGCATTGGCATAATCCCAGACTTCACTATGTGCCAAATGAACGTTCCCTTTGCGGGTATTCTGTGCAAATTTTCCCCAAAGACTGTTTAGACACAACTTTGCACTAAAGCGCTTGCCAGGGTTCTTTATAATTTGGGAACGGTCAAGCTGTATACTTTCACGGTAACGTTGAATATAGGCCGACTTTTTATCTTCGGTATCAACTCCTCGCGGATACCCTGATGCTTCGACCTTATCTTTCAACAAAGCGTTTAAATATGGCGTGAAAAGGTTGGGTAGCTTCTGAAACCTCCACACCTCATGTATCTTTATTATTCTATACCCATGGTGAACAGCTAGATCCAGCTCTGGACTTGTATATACACCTCTAATCTTACGCTGGTGGGTTGTATGGTCACAATCACCATTGTTCTCTTCTGCGCACTTCACGCACAAGGGAAACATGAGCTTGTGATCGATAACGACGGGTAAGATCGGCATCCATAAATCGCGAGGGGGAGTACGTCTACGAAAGAAAGGCCGAAATAGTACCCGTTCAAATTTCTTGAGAACTCGGATGGTGGGTAGGTCAGGCCCACCAGTTTCTCAGGCGCACCTACGGGGTACGGATTGTTCTTCATCACGTAGGGGTATAAAGAACAGAAGTCGTAGTAATGGAGTTTCACACCCTCCGTAGGCGGAAAGTATAGCTTGAAGGGATTTGTACGCCCTCCGAACAAGCTATCACCGCATTTGAGAGGATCCAGCACCATTGAACGCTTGATCGTGTTTATTTCTTCACGGTACTGTCCGTCTGTCTCCATCCGTGCATCATACTCATGTTCCCACAAGACTTTGTGAGTGAACTGGGATCCTATAAGTTGATCGCGGGTGCGGGTCCACGCAAGACAGTCGGCAGGAGATCTACCGTGGATATCTCCTGCGATTCCACACTCAGGACGGGGGCATCCGTGCCACCAGCAACCGTTAAAGGAGTACACAGTCTTCTCACCAGTGGCACGGTTTTCACTTAGACCATCAACCCAAAAAACACGACCATTAATCTTAATGGGTACTTCACCCGTGTTGCGGGCATGCTTTATGTATACACCTGTCTGCTGCTGTAGGTGTATGAGCCAGTAAATAGCCTTGTGCCCATAACTGCGGGGATTGTTTCTGTGAATAATGGCTAAGGTGTCTTTAGGCATGAAGTTATTCTTGAACACCGTAAAACATAATGAGGCGATGGTGGTTGCGACTTGCAACGGATCGCATTTGAAACGGCCTATGTACATCCTTCTAAAGGCCTGGAAACATACTCTAAGCACGCGCACATCATTCACGCAATAACGCTCACATTCATCAGCTATATTATAAGGATTACATTCATTAAAACTGTTGTAGTATCGGTCAAAATCTTCACGTTCATCTGTACTCATACATTCATAGTTAAAGTAATGTTTGGATGGAGGTAGTCCTACGTAATTTAAAGTTTCGTTAGTGAGGAACGTGTAAGGGAAATATCCTTTTGAAACTTCAGCGGCTACCCATCACCTTGGGTAGCTTTGCTAATTTACAAGGTGTGAATAATAAAGTGTCTTTAAACTGTACATTACCTCTTATTTGCATCTGTATTAGCTTGTTGCCTCTTTTCAAGGGTCACCTGTAAATATCTCAGATGACTCGTGCTCAAGCAACTCCTTATAAAGGAACTGTGTGTCAAATTTTGCCCCGTTATGGGCGAGAATATACACAGTCTTTTTTTAACTTGTCCGCTAGCTTGACAATATAGGACACAAAGAGTTTCACAGGGCTATCGTAGGCACTCGTTTTAAAAACGTTTGTACGTTTACCGCATTTGTGACACTCATCACACTCGATCTCCATACACTCATCACAGATAGTCTGGCTTACAAGTAAATGTGGAATAACCTCTTTGGTTTCTGCGTTCGTGTATGTTTCTATATCGTAGTACACAGTTATACAAGGGTTATTTTTAGGCTTAGCATCTTTCATATAACATACATGCTTTACTCCATCCGCCTTATATTTCTCATGGCATGTAGGACAGTGAATTTCATCACATTTATGCTTGAAATTCCCCCAATTATCCATCATATGAAACATACCACATTCACAGATTCTCATTTTCCTGCACGTGCCAATTGATTTATGGAGCTCAAAACAGTTATTATTGAAAAATGTGCGTCTACACACATCACAGTCCCTCTTCTCAGCTTCAACTACACGGCTTTCACATTTGGAGCTTTTACACTGCTCACATACCATGTGGCAATCTTTACAATGTTTCACTATATCATCCGCAAACTCGATACATCCCTTACACAAATCATGATGTCGCCCATATTTTCGACTTTTATCATAACTCGCGTAAAGGTCCCTTATATTACGGATGGGGAGATACGTTGTCCCTGACAGTCCTAAAATAAGTAGGGGCCTTGTACGATCTCTCACACTGCTTTTAAAACATACACAGTCCTACGACGATCATCCATTCCAAATACACTATACGAACATTCATTTCCTGTTCTACCCTTCTCAGTTCTTCAGGACCCATAGCACAGTCAAACTCAAGTTTACAGTCTACAGCTAGTTTACGGGCACGCTCCACTACCGTAGGCAACCAAATTTTTTGGTCCGTGTATTTAGTACAGTAAACATACGTGCTAAGACACTGCTATAAAGCCGCAACCACGATCGACGTTTATATGCCGTCTAAAAATAGCCTGAGAATTGAAGTTAAGAGTATAAGGTGTGGCGCTATGACCCGCAACACGGAATACACGGTCAATATTTACCGTGAAGTTGTCCATATTGAAGGCTATACTACTTTGAGAGGCCTGCATTATACGGCCTAATATATACTCTATATCTTCAGCTGCCAAACGTCTGAAGGTATTACTACCCAAAAATCATCTACATCTCCGTCATCTGACCCGAATCCAAAAGACAGCATCGTCCTGACTTCACGTTCGTCGCGGTTCTGAAGGGCAAACTCTACAATACGCTCAACTATGCGCCGTAGTCCGTGTTCAACACCATTGCTATACACGGATCTAGGATCAACCCTGACTATATACCGATTTCTAGTCAAGACTGGGGTGGGGGCATCGGTACGCACCAACTCGAATGTTATGCCATCCTCAACAGCGAGAAGCTGCTGCGGAGGATGTAACGGATTGAACAGGAATAAGGGGATATATTTTTATTTGAGGAAGGTACTATTGTGGGGTTGTGTCGTAAGACGTAGAGGGTTGGGGCTCTACTACTGGTGGTCTAACAACCGGCGCAATCCTGGCGCGCTTTATACCTGACGTGGAGGGCTCTTCATCATGTCTCCGCTTTGAATTGTCGCGTGCTACAGGTATCGCTGGTGAGGATTCGTCGGCGGGGAAGGATTCTGTGATCACAACTACACTGTCGTCGGGGTCATCTGTAATGTCGATGATGGGGTGCTGTACCTCATCGTCATTCACGGTTCTGTGGGAGAAGAGAAAAACAAGACTGTAGAATATAAGGAGTAGCACTTAAATATTTATTATATTTTGTAAATGACCCACTTAGGAGTGTGACGTGTTAGAAATGGACTCTGTAGAAAAATTCAGGTTCACGAGCCCATCCACATTATATCTGGACCTACAGGATGTGGTAAAACTGTGTTTATGCTTAAAATCATTAAAGAAAAGGGAGAGATGTTCTCAAAATTTGTGCATAAAGTTATATGGTGCTATTCGACGTATCAATCAGTGTTCAACGAGTACCAAGATGATATTTGTTCCACAAAGGTGTATGATGTTAATTCGTTAAAGGGAAATGAACATACAGTCATTGTAATTGACGATCTCATGTTGGAGATGGATAAAACGTTTGCCGAGACATTTACAGTATTCTCCACCATCTTAACATAAGCGTGTTCTTCATCAATCAGAATCTATTTTTCAAAAATAGATACATGCGCGATGTGTCGTTAAATACACAATATCTAGTCTTATTCGCGCAACGTAGAGATGTATCACAAATTGGGGTATTAGCCAATCAAATGTTCCCGAATCAGCGTAAGGAGTTTTTGGAAGTTTATAAAGAAGCTACAAGCCGCGTTACGGATATTTGCTTTGCGACCTTCATCCGCGAAACACGTTTAGGGTGCTTCTAAGAACGAATATATTTCCAAACGAGCCTGAAACGGTGTATATTCCAGAATGACAAAGAGGCTAAAAAATATGAATTAATAAAAATCTATCATCGACTGCCCCGGGCAATGCAGCAGATGTTTTAAAAATATCGACTCCGACTTTTTAAAATGCATCTGTGAAATCTGTCTTAACGTTATAAATTGCAATGTATCAATGAAACCACCTCAGAAGGCTCGCCTACGCCGTTACAAGAACATAATACGTGCACTCGCTCGTAAAAGTCAAACTGTAGGGAAGAAAAAACGAATTATTGTACAAAGAGGAGGGTCATTCCTCCCATCTTATTTTCAGTTTTGGGTCCTTTACTGACTAGATTAATATAATGAAGAAAGTGGTAGTGATTCCACACGAGGTGTATGCTTCACTGCAAAGTTCAAAGAATCCAGACACGGATCTAGATCCCCGTAAAAGCAGGCTTAAAAGAATGGAAAGCGAATTGCTAGCCCTATTAAACAGTGAAAAAACACCTGATGAGAAAAGAATCTTATACCAAGAAGCTCTGCAGAAATTTCTTCACGAGTACGAAAATTATAAGAACCCGACAGAGATTCCCGTGGTTATTAGGCACAGCACGGGGAACGATGGACATGGTGACATAGGACCTGTGTCCGACGATAGACTGACCAACCAAAGATTAAGGGTCGGCCACACAACATCGAGCATGTATTAAAAAGCACCCTCCCACATACATTGAGGAATAAAGGTTTAAGTCTTTATAATCTATTGAATGAGGACCCAGCCATACAATGGACCGATACAGGCGAGATCATTGTGGAAGGATCAAAGGTACAGGGATCGAATATCGTAGACATGTCCATGATCTGGTGAGAAAGTGGGATAGGCCCTCACCATCAGGATGGAAGCATATTAAAGCAAGACTACAACAAATAAATGTCCCCAAAACATGATAGGAAATCTGAACAGGTTAAAAGACTTGGAACATGCGACGCACGTGACACAATTGAAGACGCCATCACCCCCGGCGGTAACATCTTTAGAAGAGGTTAAACAACGGTCAACCCTACCCACGTGCCTCTAAAATACGCAAATGGCTAACATATTAAGAAGACGTTATTATGACATTCCTACGGAGGCGTAGATAGACTGTACAGAAGTTTACGTGTACGGAGTAGGAAAAAAAGATGTTGAGAGATTTTTGCGGGAGCAGGACGCTTATACACTTCATAAGCCTGTGAGAAAAAGGTTTAAAACAGCCAAGACAACAGCTGCTTCGATTGACTCTATTTGGCAAGCAGATTTAACAGACATGCAAAGATATTCTGTGTATAACGATGGTTACCGCTACATTCTATTCATAATAGATGTATTCTCTAGATATCTGTGGCTAATTCCTCTGAAAAATAAATCACCTGAAACAGTTGCTAAAGCCACCAAAACGCTGATGTTAAAAGAAAACAGGGTTCCTGGCTATTTTTGTACGGATATGGGGAAGGAATTTATAGGCCGTGCTTTTCAGAACATGTTGACAGAGTTTAATATCAGCTATTACACTACCAATTCTATACATAAGGCTTCTTTAGCTGAAAGAGTTCAACGTACCATAAAGGAACGCATGCACCGCTATTTTACACACAAAAACACACATTTCTAGACATTCTGGAATCATTGCCTCATCATACAACCGCGCACACCATCGCACGATTGGGACAACACCTAAACCACACTGCGCGTTTCAAAATCAATGATTATGTAAGGCTGTCGCGTTCGAGAAATAAATTCGCGAAGGAATTTGAGCAAGGATGGACACGTGAGATTTTTAAATTTAGGGCTATGAGACCTAAAGGTGAGATAATGATGTATTACGTTGAAGATTTGAATGGGGAAGAAATCGCAGTAGGTTTTTACTGCGAGGAGTTGCAGAAAGTGCATTTAATTTAGGAAAAAATGTTTAAAATCGAGAATTTAGGAAGCAAAGGTTCAGGAAAGAGAAAAATGTACCTGGTGAAATGGCTAGGGTACCCAGAAAGCTTCAACACCTATATAAAAGCTGATGCAATAATGAAGCTTAAATAGTATGCAACATGGCTCCCATTTCTACGTCACACTCCCGTCCTCCTCGTCCCTGTATGTACACCCTAACAACACACTAGCCAACTTTGTAACAGATCTCCACGGACTCATTGAATTGGGTCGTGATTCGTATGAGGTGGGGATATGTGAAATTCAGCTGGAACACCCTCTTTTTAAATATTGATTATAAAGATACCGTTTTTAAGATTCTTAGAGACATTGATGAGTGTGAAAAAGCTGGGGTAACTTGGGATAAAACTATACGTATCGCCCGGACTGAGGTTGCACGGTATTACAATACAGTAGTAACACTAGGTCCGGACCGTTATGGTTCGGCTGAGGATGTTGAGAGACTTAAACGTAAGTTTAAAAAACTCAAATCTTACGACTGATTTAGTATACGAAATCGTAAACAAAGGAAACCATGCACATACTCTAATCCTAAAATCAAAGGCTAACAGAAATATTAGAGACCGAAGAGTGTTCAAAATTATGACGGGGGCGATATCGATCAGCTTTCCAAAGATACATTTCACGAGGCACAGCATGACTTGTCCAGCTTAATGTATCAATTGAAGATGGAGAAATTGGGTGAAAGTTCTCAGCCCCCAGACATGTGCTATATTTATAGCAATATAGTGGAGCACCAGTTTGTTGGGGATAACCAGGCACGCCTGCTGCGCATTGCCCACATCCCCCAACCATAGAGGAAGGAGTTTGAGTATTACATATGACAGACCCCATTATGTGAATGTCGCAACTAATCTAATAACCAATATCTCAATATATATAAGAACGACTGGGGGTAAAAATTTCCCATTCGGTGACGGGAGCTTAACAGTGAAGCTGCACTTTCGACGCACTGAGTTATAATGGACAGAAAACCTTTCACCGTCTATCGAGGGGTGAGATACCAACGTGGTAGTGGACTTGGGTCCGTTTTTTCAGCCATACTACGTACGGCTGTTCCTTTGCTGAAGAGGGGTGCCAGATACCTCGGAAGGAAAGCCACAATCAGGTCTTAACACTGCAGAAGACATATTGGCTGGGGCTAAACCTAAAGAAACTAAAAAAACATTTAAAACGTGCACGGGATGAAATCGTGAAAGATGTAAAGAGAAAAATGCGTGGTGGTCGGAAGAGGAGGGCTGGTCGGAAGAGGAGGGCTGGTCGGAAGAGGAGGGCTGGTCGGAAGAGGAGGGCTGGTCGGAAGAGGAGGGCTGGTCGGAAGAGGAGGGCTGGTCGAAGAGGAGGGCTGGTCGGAAGAGGAGGCTGGTCGGAAGAGGAGGGCTGGTCGGAAGAGGAGGGCTGGTCGGAAGAGGGGGCTGGTCGGAAGAGGAGGGCTGGTCGAAGAGGAGGCTGGTCGGAAGAGGAGGGCTGGTCGGAAGAGGAGGGCTGGTCGGAAGAGGAGGGCTGGTCGGAAGAGGAGGCTGGTCGGAAGAGGAGGGCTGGTCGGAAGAGGAGGGCTGGTCGGAAGAGAGGGTGGTCGGAAGAGGAGGGCTGGTCGGAAGAGGAGGGCTGGTCGGAAGAGGAGGGCTGGTCGGAAGAGGAGGCTGGTCGGAAGAGGAGGGCTGGTCGGAAGAGGAGGGCTGGTCGGAAGAGGAGGGCTGTCGGAAGAGGAGGGCTGGTCGGAAGAGGAGGGCTGGTCGGAAGAGGAGGGCTGGTCGGAAGAGGAGGGCTGGTCGGAAGAGGAGGGCTGGTCGGAAGAGGAGGGCTGTCGGAAGAGGAGGGCTGGTCGGAAGAGGAGGGCTGGTCGGAAGAGGAGGGCTGGTCGGAAGAGGAGGGCTGGTCGGAAGAGGAGGCTGGTCGGAAGAGGAGGGCTGGTCGGAAGAGGAGGGCTGGTCGGAAAGGAGGGCTGGTCGGAAGAGAGAGGCTGGTCGGAAGAGGAGGCTGGTCGGAAGAGGAGGGCTGGTCGGAAGAGGAGGCTGGTCGGAGAGGAGCTGGTCGGAAGAGGAGGCTGGTCGGAAGAGGAGGGCTGGTCGGAAGAGGAGGGCTGGTCGGAAGAGGAGGGCTGGTCGGAAGAGGAGGCTGGTCGGAAGAGGAGGCTGGTCGGAAGAGGAGGCTGGTCGGAAGAGGAGGCTGGTCGGAAGAGGAGGCTGGTCGGAAGAGGAGGCTGGTCGGAAGAGGAGGGCTGGTCGGAAGAGGAGGGCTGGTCGGAAGAGGAGGGCTGGTCGGAAGAGGAGGGCTGGTCGGAAGAGGAGGGCTGGTCGGAAGAGGAGGGCTGGTCGGAAGAGGAGGGCTGGTCGGAAGAGGAGGGCTGGTCGGAAGAGGAGGGCTGGTCGGAAGAGGAGGGCTGGTCGGAAGAGGAGGGCTGGTCGGAAGAGGGGATTACCACCACGTGGCAGTAAGCGTAAAAGGATATAAAATAAGTGTTGTAAGCTAATGAAGCCTATGGTTGACCATTTTTTGACTGATATAAGCTAAGGACATTGATCTCATGAATCATAGTTTGTTTACTACTTGTCAAGAGAGGAGGCACTAATTCTAACTCGTCATGGCACGCTTCATCCATCCGTGTAGTTCACAATGCTGTAAATCGGAGCTATCTCCCTGTGAGATGCCCCCAACTCAAGTTTCTATTGAACACAGTGACTTTATTACAATTAACCCTTTAAACACAATTAGTTCCCCGAGTGCTCGTATAGAATTCGTGATACCCAGCTCAGGCCCTTACTTTTTTGATCCAACTGTCTGCACATGTACGCTAAACTACGTATAGCCCATTCTGATGGAACGGACTGCGATGACAAATATGCTGTATACCCTGAAACACTTTCTGCGCTCCATATTCAGCCAGTGTGACGTATATTTAAATCAGGTCAACATATTGGCAGGCACGGGGTACTATCACCTACGAGCCTATCTGGAAAATGTCCTCAACTTTTCCAAAGAAGCGAAGGCTACCTTTTTAAGTGCCGAGGGATATTATCAAACTAAAGACGAAAGTAGTATAAAGGACAAATTTAAAAATTCTAAAAAGAAGATATACGAATGTTTTGGACGTCTGCATACAGATTTCACATTCCAGAAGTTGCTTGTGAATGGGGTGGATATGAAAATAAAGCTCACCCGCACGAGTCTTGAGATCTGCTTAAATCTGTATGCTGCTCAAGAAGAGGGAGCAAAACCCGTTGTGATTCACATTATGGAGACATACCTCCGCGTACGGCGAGTGAAATTAAGTTCACCAAAACAACTAGAAATTGAGAAAAATTTACTAAACGCTACAGTAAAATACCCTATTAACAGAGTACAAATCAAACTATACACGGTGCCAGCAGGGTTGACATCGAAACAGATAGAAAACATCGCCCTGGGAAATCTTCCTAAAAGGATATTAATCGGAATGCAGAATCATGCTTGCTTCGGTGAATGGAAAATATAAAAAGCGCGCTTTTAAATTCGAGAATTTCGGCCTTAAAAATGTAACTCTATACGTTAATGGCATTGCGTTGGGAGGAACACTGAATACGGACTATTCATCAGATACTGTGTTACTCTTTGCGCGAGAGCATATAGTAATCTGGCCCATATTGCAGGTGATTGTGATGGTGCTCAGGAATGGGGTAACACAAAGAATTCATTGCTAGCGTAAATACACATTTAAGTCCACAGCAGAGTGGAAACATCTCAGTCAGGTTGGAATTCACAAAGCCTATAGACTATTAGTGTACTAGTATACCTCGACTCGCAAGCCCTAATAGAAGTACAGATTTAGGGGCGTTATCACTGACTTTTAAAATGGATGCGAATACACTTCAGAGAGTAATGAATAGTGAACGAATCACACGTTCCAAATTTATCGGCGTGTTTGCAAAGAATGAAACATTGAATTTGCTAACTACGCGAGATTGCGGTAGTCTTATTGTGAACACACATGTCATCGATAATGAAGGGATTCATTGGTTTGCAATCTATTTTAAAAATAGGGACCGCCTGTACTATTTTGATTCACTCGGGACTCAACCCTGGAGTGACCCTGTTGTTGTAAAATTTCTCGATCAGTTACGTATCCCCGAAGTTGTATGGAACCCATTCGGATTACAAGGTTATTTTAGTAATACGTGTGGAATGTACTGCATTTCATTTCTCATTCATATGTCACACGGCAGACTAAATTTTTTAAAATTATTCGACCAGTGTCACACTCGACGAAACGATGAAATGGTATGCAGACAGATAAAATGCCGTTTTCTAATCGTGCGTACTCGTTGTATAGTATGATGTTTTGTTCGTGTGTGTATATATATATACAGGGTGGGCCGAAAGTCTGGATCCATAGGAAAATATTTATTTTAATACATAAATTACAACAAATGGTAAATACTTAAAATGAATATCAACTTTAACTCGTAAATGCGTATCCGTGATACTGTACAGTAGTTCGTACTCCAGTATAAATACTCAAATACTTTTTTATTTCAGCCCTGAAATGGCTTCGAATCTAACAACAGAAGACCGGGTAGAACTTGTGCTCATGTACGCAAGACAGGGCGCTACACACAGAGAAGTTGCTATCGAATTCAATAGAAATCATCCTGATAAGCATCCAGTAACACATGCGACTGTTGGTAAGTTGTTTAAACGTTTCAAAGAAACAGGAAGTGTACATGATCGACGGCGTTCTGGTCGTCCTAAAACTGCAAATGATGAAAATACCTCTGCAATGGTATGTGAAACTTTAACGAATAGTCCAGTAAAGTCAACAAGAAGATTATCAATGAAACACGCATCTCGAGAACGTCAATTCGAAGAATTATTAAAAATCATAATTCCATCCCTAAGTGTCTCGATGTCAGAGGCCGCCAATTTGAGCATTTGTTATAATTGTTGTTTATACTGGAGTACGAACCACTGTACAGTATCACGGATACGCATTACGAGTTAAAGTTGATATTCATTTTAAGTATTTACCATTTGTTGTAATTTATGTATTAAAATAAATATTTTCCTATGGATCCAGACTTTCGGCCCACCCTGTATGTATGTATATATATATATATAATATGTATGTATTGTAACCAATAATGTTAGTTTGTATATTCTGTAGCTTAAGATGATTATTGTACTAAAAACACGATTTCTTTCATTTAATAAATTGATGAAAATACATTCTCTCCTCCCCAAAAAAGAGCAAACAAAAAAACTTACATTATTTTATTTATGTTACATTCGTTGGGCTGACTGCTCGGTATATCCTCCGTATTCAGGTCCATGACATGGGGTTCTTCAAAACGAAAAAATTGTATAACACGTGGCAAATCCTCATCGGACCTTGAAGGAGAAAGAATAATGTTCATACTGAATCTTTTTTAATAAAAACATACACAGAGTATACATATAGTGAGAGTATTACAATGTGAAGATATCTTTGAACCGCTCAGAGAAGTTCATTTAAGAGGTAATTCCGAATAACATTTGAATTTATAAAAAACATGCAAAAGTTGCTATAAAAAAAATTCAATGAATCAAAACAGGATATAAATGTAGACTAATCTATAATTGCGATTACCTAAATGATGTATTTGACGAGGTGAATTACTACAGCCCTCCATATATACAGTTCGCTAGTAATTGACTTAAAAAAAAAAAATTATAGGCACTTACATTTCTACGGCCGTCCCTTGCGTCAGATCGTAAGGAGTGTCATTGCAAATATCAACGGTTTGCGTTGGAAATAATCCATCCCGGTCAGCCGCGTTAAAAAGATTAATTGTGACAATGCTACAATGTCACCATCTTGATAAAATCCGGAAAACTATAAATTTCTTGACTCATGGCGGAGGAATGTTTATTCACTGTTGAAAATAGTTACTGTGACTCCCAGCTGAAAATATTTCCTTTATACGCATAATCCCAAGCACCGACCCAAAAGACTAAGAGCGGCTCGTAAGTTTAATGATTGGTTGTCAATGTAACTGGGCGACTATGATAAATTTGTGTACCAATCGTAACACTATATTATGGGTCTAAGCTTTGGACAACTAATGGCGTCTTTATATTTCTCCGTAGATTTAGTGCTCATTGTGTATTGGCACTTGCAAATCTCTACCCACGACAATATTTGCATTTGCACCCATACTTTTCTCGGTTTTCCCCAACCCTCCCCTTTATGCAATATTGATCAACCATCACAACAATATTTTATTATTTTGCGGCCATACTAATTGAGTCTCAATTTTTCGGATGCATCTGTTATAGGAATATCTTCATCAGAGTCGCTCAGCTCAGTACCGCAGGAAACAAAATTAACGCAGCTACTCTTCATAATCCTGACGAAACAGCACAGTAACACAAAGATCATTAGAAAATAAGAGAAATCTAGATTTTGTGCATTATCATATTTTGCGGGCATACTAACACAGCTTTTCCCAAGATTCATGACTTGTGGATTTGGATATAATATATGGTATATATATATATATGTGTGTGTGGTGTGAAAAAAGTTTCGAATGATTGCTTGTTGCATGCCTCGTTCCTCTGTATTTATAATCTGTAAAAAGTTAAAAAAATTACTAATTGGAATTCAGAAAATTTAATGGGGTAATTGAAGTGGAAAGATTAAAATTGAAAATCATGTACAAGTAATAAGTTTCGATTGAATGCTTGCTAAACCTATATTTGAATTATTAGCTACTGTATTCTTCATACAACGTGCGGGTTATGCTTCGTAAAAAGAGTTCCTTAAAAGAACTTGTACTGGCGTGAGAGGTTTATTGTTATAAAGATAACATGGGGCACAATCCGAGTTTTTTGAGAGCATTTTTTTTCAAAGGGTTACAACAATAAAAAGTAGAAAAATGGTTGGTAGATGAATGGTACCCTAGGTGACATAGTGGTTAAGAATAAACCATCGATTGAGAAGGAAAGTTTAATATTGATGTTGCGGTTAACGAAATCCTCTTTGTGTGTGTTTTGATTGAATTCGTTTAAAGAAACTTACCAACCAGATGTAAAGTGGGTACAAAAATAGTACTGAACGATATGAAGGGCACTTATATAGAGTACAGGTTTCCCTATATCTTGAGCGGTGAAATATTAAACCGCGTATACATAGTGCAATAACTGTGACTAGGCTCGATTACGTGTGAGTTAGTGTATTGCCCACAGTAGAACAACGTGAATATATTTATTTCCAATTTATTTAACATAATTGTGCGTATATATATATATATATATATATATATATATATATATATATATATATATATATATATATATATATATTTCTCCTGTACTGCTATATTGAGGGTTATACGTTATGTATTTCTTATTTTTTATTTTGTGCGGAATGGAAGATAGTGTATGTATTTATTTTTCAATAAAATTTACATAATTGTGTCAACGTTAAACGTAGGTCTAAGGCAGAGTGAAAGGTTTGACTCGTCAAAATGAACAATTAGAGAAGGAAACCGATTTAGCTAGTATTACTAATGCAATTTACACAGAATAAATTGATCAATGGAGGAAAATATGGAGAGAAGGAATGAATTAGGTCAAATGTGCCTTTACGGTCAGGTTTTGCGGTTAGCGTGAGTCGCATCTGCTCAGAATATATATTTTTTTTTTCAGAGGAAGCTTTTAAAGGAGGAATGGAAAGTTTATTGGTAGACTATAGTCCATATACAATAAGCACTTTAGGTGAAAGTTAGTTAAAATAAATTTATTTATTTATATATATATATATATAAGGAATGTATTGTCATTTTTCTGATGCAGTCTGATTTTTCAATCAAAAGAAAGGATTGTCAAAGTAGTTAGAACAAAGTGAGTGTATTTATTTCAAATTTATTTATTTAATATAATTATGGGTACTTTTGCATTATCCTCCCAACACTAATTTTTTTTTTATAATGGAAGGAAAATAAAGTACGTTAGCAAAACACTTTTAATAAGTGTTGGGAGCAAAATATTCTGAAATTACATCATTAGTTATATGAATAAATATTCTAACCTAACTTGAAGCCGGCTAACTACGGCTAACGCCTGCGGCGGGCTGTTTTAACCTAACCTAACCTAACCTACCAATCCAACATTAATTTTTTTATAATGTAAGGAAAATAGTTTCCAAAACCAAACCAACATTATATAAAAAAATTAGTGTTGAGAGGATAATGCAAAAAGAACCTAATTATGTGTGTGTGAGAGAGAATTTCTCCTGTACTGCTATATGATGTTATACGTTATGTATTTCTTATTTTTTATTTTGTGCAGAAGAAATAGTGTATGTATTTAAATTCTATTTACTTCCAATATTTTAAACAAACATGGTGTTCTATTTATTTCGAACAGGAAAGGAATGTCAAAGTAAATAGAGGGTATACATTCTAAGATTTCGGAATAAATGAAAAGATTAGTAAATTGAATATTAATCTATGTTAATGGAACGACTTATTTTTGCTAATTGTCTAGTGTGATTTTTTCTGAATAACTAAGGAGAAAGTTCATTTGCTTTTAAAACGGTAACTCTTGTAAATTAAAATAAATGGTGGTATCTAGCAACTCACCCTAATAATGTATACCTGAACAATTAAAATAAAAATTGATATCTGGCAACTCCTACCTCTATATAAGACCTGCTTGGCTTCAGAAGGTTCATAATGATGCGAACTTCGGCGGAATAAAGATCTCTCTCTCCTTTCTTCTTAGGTTAGGTTTCCCTTTGCGGGAGTGAGGACATCCCATTTCTCCCCCAAAGACCCCTCTGTCTCTTCTCTTCCGCTCTTAGGTTAAGGCAACCCCTTTGGGGGGGAGGTCATCCTCCCTTCTCCCCCGAAGCTCTCCCCTTCATTGCATACCCCCTTTGCAACATACCCATTTCCCCTTTGCAACGTACCCATTTCCCCTTTGCAACATTCCCACCCCTTGCAACATTGATTATTATCTCTGCAACAGCTCGCATCTCCCCATTTTTGCGCTCATACTACTGACATGCACATTATTTTTGCTAAATTATAGTACTAATTACATATATTTTAATCACTCATTAAATAGGCTTTCAAAATTGAAACACACACACACGTGCGCGCGCGCGCGCGCGCACAAGATAATTAATTTCGGGGTACTCTATATATACAACTTCAAACGAAAATTAAAATTTTATACATTCATCGATGTAGAATAGAACTCATTCTGGCATTATATATAATTGCATTGATGTAAATATAAACGAGGAAGCAATTATAGCTTATTTTCGCTTGCATGAGTCTCAAATTATTATGTTTACGTTTCTATTAACACGGAGGAAAACACTTGTATCTGTCGATACCGTATGTATTTAATAATTCAAAAATTTTTATTTGTTAAGAAATGAAGGTTAAGAACAACACTTGAGAAATAGTTATTGTTTATTATATATATATATATAGATATATATATATATATATATATATATATATA